>JASAMX010003706.1:0-23430 GCA_030248175.1 Microlaimidae sp. YZB2_3 | reverse complement strand
TTGCTCGTTCAGTTACGTATTGCTCTAAATTCTAGTCCCATCTCTGCATACGGGCCCTGGTTTTAAGTGAACTGGCAACCATATAGGCAACTTGTACTGGAACTCGGTTTATACATGAATAATTATGCAGTATACATAAGTGTCACCATAATGGATAATTACCGTATCTTCTACTTATCTTTTGTAGTATGCAGATCAACCCTCGAAAGCGCGCGAAATTTTGGATCGGTTGTAAATATGGTATACGAAGATAGGTGGGAGAATTAGGTAATTATCCATTATGGTGACACTTATGTATATTGCATACTTCATGTATAAACCAATTTCCAGTGCAAGGTGCCTATAAATTTGTTTAAAAGAAATATGCACTGGTTAAAGTGAGCAGACCTGTGCACGGTATGGAAAGGCCCCCCCCCCCCCGGTTTTATTGGACGATTTACCCCCTCCGTAAAATGAAAAAGTACCCTAAAATTATGACGCCATTTTTGACCTATGATGACGCCATCGTCACGAATTTTTTGCAGTTTTTAGCTTATTTCAATGAATTTTAAGCCATAGACCTATTTTTACCTTATTTTCGCTTTTTTGTCCTTTTTTTCCCTTTTCCCTTCTTTTTTCTCTTTTTTTCTCCTTTTTTCTCTTATTTTTTCTTTCCCCCCTGCTTGCCCCCCGTTTTATTTCCCCCCCTCCCGTCTTAAAAAAGTTGCCCCCCCGTGCCCCCCATTTTGGAATTGCCACCCCCCGTTTTAACCCCGGGGGGGGGGGGCGGTGCACAGGTCTGAGTGAGCATTATTTTTTATCGTTAACAAAATGTTTCTATTTAAAAAAATAATTTTTCAAGTTGCAATTTTAGAAATTTCAAAAATTCATGGTAGAAGGCGAGTTTTAATGATATTTTATCGGTGCACAGTTGAGATGACGTCTTACACAGATTTAAATTTTGTATAGACTAGTTCGAAATAAGCGTCTTTTACTGTACGAGAGGTTACAAAAAGAAAAAAAAAATTTGAAAAAATCTTAGCTTTCTTTAGTTTTTTAAGTTTAAACCTATACGTCATAAAAATTGCGACACACTGATATGTTTCACTACGTTGAAGTGCTGTAATATATCAGCTGTGCTAAATAAATTTTTGTTTTTTTAATTAAACGTCACAATAGTTTAAAATCACCACTAAAATAGTATTATCCTGAACAGTGATTTCGAATTAGTAAAAATAAAGATGAAATTTGTGCTTTTAAACTAATTTTAAACATACATAGTTTTTTTTTTAATGTTTTGCTTGTAAAACTATTCAAAACTTAAAAATTAATTTTAAAAAGTCCATTCCAAACTTTTAAATTAAGCATTTTCTGTAATTGAAACATTAAAAAACTGGAAAACAAGCGCGCCAGCAGCGAAGAAAAGGGGTCGAGATTTTAAACCAATAAATATTGGAAATATTTTAAACCGTAAAATGTACTAGTCGCTCGCTGTTTCTCAATTTTCCCTCTACATATGATTGGCGCTAGTAGTTATGTACCCTCTTCCTAACACTAAAAAACCCTTATTCCGAACTAGTCTATAGGCACCTTGCACTGGAACTCAGTTTATACATGAAGTATGCAATAAACATAGGGAGTCACCATAATGGAAATTACCGTATCTCCTACTTATCTTTTGTAGTATGCAGATCAACTCTCGAAAGCGTGCGAAATTTCTATCAGTTGATCTGCATACTACGAAAGATAAGTAAGAGATACGGTAATTATCCATTATGGTGACTCACTATGAGTATTGTATATTTTATGTATAAACAGAGCTCCAGTGCAAGGTGCCTATATTGAGTTTTTCAGAATCCGAAGATATCCGCTTAGATTTTTATTACGCTCAACCACGCGGTTGCTCAGCAGCAGATTTACTATGGTTTTTATAATATTTTCGTTGGTTTTTAGTGTTTTTGTCTGTTATTGAATATATAAATAAGTAATACTAAAGCTTAAAGTCTTTCAGGCTAAAATTAAGGGTGTAACCGATCTACGTCAAGACCAAATAAACAATAAACGCGCGAGCCAAGAAAAATAAAAAAAAATCCCAATAGTAATGTAACATATAATTATTAGTTTGCGTCGTGTGTTTCCCTGCGTGATATTTTTTTAAAGAACGAGTGGTCACTTGACCACCTTTAAAATTTCATCCTGATACAATTCATCTCTAAGTGATAAATAAAAAAAATTGATAAAACGATATTTAAAAGTAACTCTTAAGCCCGGTTCACACTGAGGTGGGAATGCCACCGGTGGCCACTAGATGTAATATTTTGATTAATGTGTTTTGTGAAACTATTTGTGCATTTCCTGTAATAATTTTTTACTTTATTTTTACCTACAAAAAAGTTTTAGTTTTAAAACTTTTATATACCGCTAAATTGCAAAAGATGGCGGGTGATGGTGTAACGCCGCACGTCAGCCTATGTATAACTGAGGCTGAAATTGTAGATTCAACCACTGAATGGCCCTTTTCGTATTAAATTTTAAATTCTCATTATATAATAGTGATGTTCCACTGAGCTCCGGGGTCCGGAGCTCCAGAGCGAAGCTCCGTTTTAAGGAGCTCCGGAGCAACCCCCGGAGCTCCGCCCTATTTTTGTATAACTTCATGCATAGTTAAAAAGTGATACCATACCATAGATTAATTCGTCAAATTTTTTTTGTAAATTATATTTTTCTCAAAAATTAATTAAAGCACTTGAAATCATCTTAAAAATAGAGTAACTCTAAATGTATTTCAAGCTTAAATAATCAGACTGCGCACGGTCTGGAAATCCACCCGTTTTATTGAAGGATTTGCCCCCCCGCCAAAAATGAAAATGCACCCTAAAATTATGGCGCCATTTTTGACCTACAATGACGCCATCATCGCATTTTTTGCAGTTTTTAGCCTATTTCAATGCATTATTTTAAGCCATTTTAGACCTATTTTTACCTTATTTTCGCTTTTTTTTGTCGCTTTTTTCCCTTCTTTTTTTCTTTCTTTCCGGCTAGCCCACCGTTTTATTGCCCCCCCCTGTTTCCCCCGTTTTGGAATTGCCTCCCCAATAAAACTCCGGGGTGATGGGAGGCAGTGCACAGATGTTAATAAGCTTAAAATGGGTCATTTAAGGGGCGGAGCTCCCTCCCTCCGCTTTAAATGGCCGGAGCTTTAGAGCATAATATTAATTAAAGGATAGGAGGAACATCATTATTATATACCGCTAAAGTGCAAAAGCTGACGGGTGATGGTGTAATGCATAACGTCAGTCGTTGAGGCTGAAGATTGCAGGTTCAAAAAGTTCTGTGTCGCCCATTGGCCTCATCACATATAATACGTCAGTAAGGACGTCAGTCAAAAACCAATAAATCATTGTCGTTACTCTAACACAAAGAGTCACAATCATTATAAAATCAACGTGACTCTGACTCATTTTGTTTAGATTATTTGTTGTTTAAGATATAAAAAGAGTCAGAGTTATGAGCATTTTATTACTCTTCCGACTCCATACCTGTGCACTGCCCCCCCGGGGGTTAAAACGGGGGGGGGGGATTCCAAAATGGGTGGGGGGGCACGGGAGGCAACTTTTTTGAAACGGGGGGGCAAGCAGGGGGGAAACAAAAAAAAAAGAAAAAAAGGAGGAAAAAAAGAGAAAAAAGAAGGGAAAAAGGAAAAAAGGGACAAAAAAAGCGAAAATAAGGTAAAAATAAGTCTAAAATGGCTTAAAATCCATTGAAATAGGCTAAAAACTGCAAAAAATTCGCGATGATGGCGTCATCATAGGTCAAAAATGGCGTCATAATTTTTGGGTACTTTTTCATTTTTTGGCGAAGGGGGGGGGGGCAATAACACGGTGAGGGGAAAATCCTTCAATAAAACGGGCGGGGTGCATTTCCAGACCGTGCACAGGTCTGCGACTCGTTGTGTCAGATCAGAGTAATGACGAAATTCCCCTCGCTCACTCCGGTGTTTTCCTGTCTCGCCAGTGCTGGCCCTCTCGGCTGCCGAAGAAAACCAGACACAGGACCAGGATCAAGACCATCAGTACGGCGGCCGGAATCACGAACACCATGATCCAGTCCCAGAAATAATCTCGCAGCATCGTCGCTCTGAAACGAAAAGAAAACAAACATTACTACCGTAAACATAGGTGAGCACGGTCGGGGAAGCTAGGGGGGTGGTTACCCGGGGTAAATTGAATTTTGAATTCTAGGGGGTCCCAGGGGGGTTCGAACCCCCCTAGCTTTTTAGGGGGGGGGTCGATCCGGGGTGAACAAGTTCAAAATCTAGGGAGGGGGTCAGGTGGGGTCCGGTGTCCAAAGCAAAACAGTTTTAAACCATAATAACTTTAATAATTGTTCTTTGTATAGGATAATACTACATTTTATTGAATAAAAAGCCATATTCATGTATAAAAAGGGTGTAAAAGCATAAATATGTGATGAAAATTCACGTTTTTGAAAGAAAATTTAGTATAAAAAAGATACCTAAAATTTTCCCGAGGGGGGAGGGGGGGGGGGTTCAGATTTCAAAATCTAGAGGGGGGTCAGGGGTAAAAAATTCGGAAATTTGGGGGGAGGGGGGCCCTAGATTTTCGTCTAGGGGGGGGGTCCCAAAATTTCGAGGCTAGGGGGGGTGGACCCCACCCTGCCCCCCTTTCTCACCTATGACCGTAAAATGAGCCACAACAGTCGTTGTAAAATACAAACAGTTTTCGTTTGACTGATAGATTCTGTAGTTAATGGGGTGGGTGCCGTTTGCAATATTGAATGAGTCACAGTCGCATATATTTTATACAGGTAAAAAAGGCGATTTAGAAGAAAAGCATGCATACTTCAACAAGTTTGATACGGAGAGGGGTGGCTACAATCCAAAATTGGGAAGGTTGGGGTTAAAGTCCGAGAAACGCATTTTACAATGTCGTATAGTTTTTCTAAAGTGCATTTTAGCTGGAAGAACGTGAGCTACTTTAATACACACTATCTACTTTAATGTGATATTTGGGTTTCCTGACACAAAAGCTGCTTAGGGTAGTGCATTTAATTTCGGCACTTTTTTGTTTTTCCGATGTAACTTTTTACTGTATGGCCCGATTTTCATGTTCGATAGCTCATTTTGAAGCTTTCACGATACTGCGTTGCGTCACAGCAGTTTCACTGTACGAAAGCAGTTTTTTTTACTTTTTTTACATCAGGAAATGCCCATGTTCTAAAAATGAGTATCAATTTTATTTTTTATAAATCACACAATTTTACATAAAAATATCATAACATAACAAATAAAAAGCTCACGGCAGTCAGTCATCTACATATAATTAGCTTTCATTTGAGCTATCAAACGTCGTAGTCCGTCCGGGATTACCAAAGATATAGTCCAAAATCAAAAATGCCCAATCGGGAAAAGTGCCGAAATTAAATGCACTACCCTACTGCATTTTAAAATTTTTATCTGATCGGTTTAACATCATAGAGTTTAGAATTTCACCTGTGAATAATGCTGCTGTATCTCGCTGGACCGCACTTTTTGTGTGCTATTGTACTGGTATGTTCTGCATTTAGAGATCAAAAATCAATATTGATTAAAAATTTTTATCATCCCCCGCTCCCACAGTCAGACAAAAATACTGTCATTTCGATATTATTACTGTTTTTGATGTCCAAATGTTTACATATTTGGACGTCACGCGTAATAAATTAGGTAGTCGAACGAAATCGTTTTAAACCTATTCCGTAACAAGTTTAAAAATTTAAAGAAAAACTTAGTTATAAAAGAACATGATTTTCTATTTTGATAAAACTTGTAAACAACAACAACAGTGATTTTATGAGTTTTTCTTCTTAACGCGCGGACAGTTTTCACCAAGCGCGCAAATTAAAGTCTTTACAATTTGCAATGCGACTGGAAAAAAATTTTCAGTGAGCATATCTCATTAACAGAACAGTACGGTTGATTCAAACGATAACTATATCAATCTATAGCTAACAATAAATCCTATGCACTGATAATACTTTTCTATAAATCAATTGCGCGGTTAGCGGGATATGCTTTCTTGAAAATTTTTTCCACAGTCCAAATAATTTTTTAGAAGACTGTAAAACCGCTTTATTTCCTGAATAACAATTAACCATTTACAACAATGATGATAATGAAATTTTTCTTTATAGTTTTTGTAGCATTTTTGAATTTGGCAGAAATTAATTCCACATTATTACAATGTAAGTTAGTTTCTACAATTACTTTTTTTAACCATTTTTTAGCTTTATATATGTGTACTACCAGACGTTTGCACGGTCCGGAAATACCCCCTTCCCCGCTTTATTGGTGACTGTGTCCTCCCTCGTTTTAATGCCTTCTGCTCAAAAATGAAAAATATACTAAATAATATGCGCCCCATTTTTGGAGTGTTAAGCCAATTTCAACGCGATCATGCCATTTTAAATCTATTTTTACATAATTTGTTTAAACCTATTTTTACATTAATTTTCTTTTTTTTTCTTTTTTCCTTCGCTTTTTTCTCTTTCCTTCTTTCCCCCGCGTGCCCCCTCATCTTATTTCTCACCGTTTAAAAAAATTTGCCCTCCATTATACCAATGGGGGGGACAGTGCACAAGTCTGGTATTACATACAGTTTGTGTCACTAAATTTGGCAACCGTAGACGGTGATTGCAAAGTGCAAGCCTTTTAAATATGCTGTTAAAAATAAAAATAATAATATGCTTGTTACTCTGTTTTGTTCAAAACATTTTTCACATTTCCTCTCACTATTTCGCGAGAGTTGATTAAACATTACAATCATAGTTGGGTGGGGGGTTCCCCCCAACTCCAAAAAAGTCTCAATTACTGCCGACACTCCTCTAAAATTTGGGGGTCCAAGAAGTACTAACAAGCTAAAAATGGGGTATTTTAGGTATACCCCAACCAAAAATTTTTTCGGACACCTCCCTATTTTGGGGGTCAGGTATACCCCACAAAAAAAATTTGGGAGGCTGGCCACCTGCGGTTGCAATCGATTAAATCAATTGTTAACAGGGATAAAGCGTTAGCCTAAAACCTTTATACTTGCCAGCCATAGGTGGGCAGCCTTCTGGTTTTTTTTTTTTTGGGGGGGGGGGTATACCCGAACCCCGAAATTTGGGGGGGGGGGGGTGTCCGAAAAATTTTTTAGGGTATACCTCAAATACCCCATTTTTAGCGTTTTTAGTACTGGGACCCCCCAAATTTTAAGGGGGTGCCTGGGGTACCCCCAAATTTTAAGGGGAGTGTCAGCTATAATCGGAATTTTTGGGGGGTATAACCCCCCAACCACCCCCCTGCCCTGCATACCTATGTTGCAAGCCGATACCGATCCCACGTGATGTAGCGCATAATCAATAAGTTCTCAGTATTGATTGATATAACTGTTGCGTAAAAAATTTAATATATATTTACTACAATAAAAATCAAAATTCTAGCAGCCGGTCTGTACGAAACCTGCGGTGGGTCCACAGAAATTTACTGCGGTGTGGCGTATTCCACTTGCACCGATGGGATTTGTCAGTGTATGTCAGGATTTGAAGCTCAAAACGGACAATGCATCGCTCCAGGTACATAACACCGAGAAACGGTAACTCATATTTTTAAACACATTTTTTTTGCATATTTCTAAAATTAGGGGGAGGTCCGTCCACCCCAGTACCCAAATACGTTGTTCTTTTATGCGGCATATAATGAAAAGTTTCATCGCTCCGGACGCTTGCACAGCGAATTTCAAATATTCCACCAAACAAAAAGATTCCAGGGCACACTATAAAAGCGTTTTCAAAATCTACTTCTTTATATTTTCCAGAGTTTAACTGTTTTGGGAAAGGGTCCGTCTCTAATCCAGACCTGTGCACTGCCCCCCCCCCCCCAGGGTTTAAACGGGGGGGGGCAATTCCAAAACGGGGGGGCACGGGGGGCAACTTTTTTGAAACGGGGGGGGGGTCAAGCAGGGGAAAAAAAGAAAAAAAAGAGAAAAAAAGAAGGGAACAGAGAAAAAAGGGGAAAAAAAGCGAAAATAAGGTAAAAATAGGTCTGAAATGGCTTAAAATACATTGAAATATGGTAAAAACTGCAAAAAATTGCGATGATGGCGTCATAATAGGTTAAAAATGGCGTCATAATTTTAGGGTACTTTTTCATTCTTTCGCGGGGGGGAGTGGGCAATAAAACGGGGGGGGGGCGGGGAGCAAATCCTCCAATAAAACGGGGGGGGGGGAATTCCAGACCGTGCACAGTGAAATTAATGTGCACAGACCTGTGTCTGCTAATCCAAATTAAAAAAAAACACTTTTGTTTTATTTAAATTACCATTTGAAATTCACTCCCTTTATTGCGAACACCCACACCCACTACAAATATTTTCCATAGTCTAACTGTCTGGGTGAAGGGCGTCTTTCATTCCTATTTAAAAAAAAACAACCACTCCCCTAATATTTAAATTACCATTTGAAATTCACCCCTTTTATTTTGAACATCCACTTTCATTATATTTTCCACAGTTTAACTGTCCTGGTAAAAAGGCCGTCTCTAATCTATATTTAAAAATTCATTCCCTCTATATTTAACTGGCTTAATTTAGGGTAACTGACTTAATTTCGGCCACGCCTTAATTTCGGCCACCAATTTAGGGTGTTAAAAAATTGGCTTATTTTTAAAACACAAAAGAACTAGCACAAAAGTAACTGGATTAATGTTGAATAAAGTGTTTTTGCAAAAGTTTTTTAATTTTGTTATTCAACATTATCAAAATTTTTATACAAAAAGTGAATTTTTTGTGATTTTCCTAATTTTTGCTTTGTGTTTAAACTGCATCAAATTTAGAACGAAGCATTATATAACCTTAAAATATCTTCTATTTAAAGCTCAAAGTTGTTAATTTTCATGTATTGATATTTTCTTCAAAATCATTTTGCAATGCGTTTAACTAATTGCGCATTTTAAGATTCCGTTAATTTCGGCCACCTGATAATTTAGGTGAAAGAACCTGCCGTTTTTTGCTGTTTTTAAATATCATTGTACTACCGTATTTATAAAGAATTTTTTTGCTCGTTTGACTTTGTTTTGACGTTTTTTAAGCCAAAAATAAAAAATTGAACAAAAAATACAAATTATTAAAAGTTGTTTTTTTAAGGTTTTGACATAATTATTTAAAGTCTTGCTAATAAATATTAAAGTTCGAAAATGGGAAAAATTAAGTTATATGTACCAAGAACAATACCTAATGGTAAATTTGCAACCTTTAGAAATTTTTATTGTTCGTTTAAGCAATAGTTATGGCCAGTTTTTTGTAGGTGGCCGAAATGGCACGCGCCTTAACTTCGGCCACTTTAAAAAAAAGGTTTAAACCTTCACTGATTTTTAAGTGTAACAGAAATATTCAAATTTTGCACTGGAATAACAAATATAGCTATTGTTTGATTTTTAGGCCAAATTTTGGCTTGATTGAAAAAGCCAGAAAAAACTTATTCAAAAAAATAAAAAAAGGTGGCCGAAATTAAGTCAGTTACCCTAAATATAGAGGAAGTGGATTTTTTGAAATTCACTCCACTCCTATATTTAAAAATCCGCCCTTCCGCTCTTTTTAGAGTTCAACTGCCCTGGACAAGGGGCCGTCTCAAATCCGCAGGCGTGCGCCGCTGTTCTAGATATTTGCAGCGGCGATCTGCTGAGATGGCCCCCCGTGCACGAAGACGAATTAGACCAGGCGCAAACGATCGTCGATTGCCATCGAAAATATGAAGAAGATTCTGAAGAATTGGAATCATGCCTGAGTGGAGAGGGATCTGGCCCCACCTCATCGCCCAGTATGGTCGGAGAAAGTCGACTTTACAGCAACATCCCTGCCTGCTCTGACAATAACGAGACAGCCCTTGACGACATCGATACCACCGAACTTCTCAAAGAACTTACTGGGAAAAAGCGGAAAAAGAGATCCACCAAGCCAGGCAAACTAATACTATACTGAATTTATAATTATGAATATGAGATAAATAAGGAATATTTTAATGAACATGAATATCATTTGTATTGTTATAAATTCATTAAAATCTATTTATAATCTTAAACTTAGCTTTTACTAGACTTTTTGGAGTTTTAATTGAAATCTATAGTTATGCAAAGCACGTGAAAACTCAATAAACAATTATGTTCTCAAAAAAACCAGGATGAGTGAAATCTACACCTATGAACAGAAATAGGACAAGAAACCGCGAAAAAGTTAAAAATTTAACCGTTAAAATTGGATATTCGACAAAAATTTTTGGCCACCTCTGCTAATTTTAAGTCTAATTGGCTTTGTTTGATTATGTAATAGAAAATTGGTTTCTTACTATTTTCTAAAATTATTGTGTATTATTATCAAACTAACAGAAAAAATAGGATAAACCTTCAATAAAATGTTGTGCAGTTCAATGATTTGATCTTTCAATAAATAAGCCATATTTTCATTTAATGTATAGAAAAAGAATAATATAACTTTAAAGATATGAAACTAATACTAAAAACAACACACATGAATTTTCGAATTAACACATGCTTCCAAGTTTACATAAGCTTGGATTAATCATCCTAAGTGTTGCAGCGCCACTTAACACAACAATAAAAGTTCTACGAAATATATAACTGAGATTAATAAATATAGGAGGAAGCTGTTCAACTAACCAATACTGCAACTTTCACTCTCTACAAAAGTACGGCTGCAGGATCTTCTCCCAGGGTCACTGCTGCGACCACGTCCCCAGCTGCCCCTATGGAAAACCGCATCCAACGGCTAACTGTTCCACTGATCAAGCTTGTGCTGTAAATCCAGGATATGAGTGTATCAGAAATTCAGACATTCAGGTAACAGATTTGTGACGTTCACTGGAGTCCTGAGTTACGGAGTACTTTTGTACTACTTACACGGAAGTACTTCCGCATTACTTTTGTATTAGTTTCAGGAATAATTAAAACGTAATAATTTTTATCAGAAATTACCGACGGCTAACTGTTCCACTGATCAAGCTTGTGCCGCAAATCCAGGATATCAGTGCATTAGAAATTCAGATATTCAGGTAACGAAAATCGGTTAAGGTTGATCACTCGGTAATAGGTCTGAATATGAATTGTTTGGATTACTTATAGATCAGATCCATGTTTACCAAGATCATCCACAGGTTGGCTCATCTTGAGGGCAGGAGCATTAAATAATTTTACTTCCTTTAAAAATCTTAAAATTTTCGGTTACTCTGCGCGGACAAATTTTAGAGAGGGGCCCTAAAATTGAGGGGTGGCTCCTAATACTAAAACGCTAAAATTGGGGTGTTTGGCGAATACCTCTTTTTAGTGTCCAAAATTTTTCAGGGCAATAAATAACCCCCAACATACAGAAAAATGCACACTTATCAACGAATAAAATTAAAAAATACTCTATTATAAATCTAACTTATTGATATAGGATGAGAACCTGGGAAGATTTATGAAACCATTTATGCCTCGATCTTGCTGTCCCATGCCTTGCAGTGGCAAAACGGATCTGATTTATGTTGGTAATAGATGTTTATCAAAACAATTGTATGGGGAAATTTGCGAAACAAGTCTGCAGTGTCCTGAAAATTCCCAGTGTATTGATAGTAAGTTAGGTTTAACGTGTTTATTCAGGGGAAACAGTGCGTCTTAAACGCGAAAGGAGTACACGCGACCCTTGTTTAAAGTGAAACTTTGCTGTCAGTCCCTTTACTTGCAAACTGCAACGCGATTTCCATTTTGAGTTAAAGACGAGATCAAAATATTGTTATCAAAACAATTGTTTAAGTATAACGAAATTTTAAATTAGAAGTAGAAATTAAAAAATATTTATTGATGTCTACATAAGTAAAAATGTAAGTTTTGAAATGTTATTCGTTACCTTATGTTGAATATAAAACCACGGCCAAAAATTGTTAGCTTTTTACTTGTACATAAAAAGAAAATAATATTTAATACAAGTTTATCAAGCGAAAACATACCAAATAAATGTCAAATTTTATTTTTTAAATACTTTTCATAATGCGTGGTAGTACATGTAATTAGTAATATATATTTATTATGTAAAATATTTTAAATAAATTCAGATATATGTCAATGCCCCGGAGCATTAGTTCCTGAGGATGTCAACGGTGATGTCCACATTGATTCTTCAACCTTATACTCAAATTTGTTTCAATATTGTCGTTGTAAGTTGTTAATAAATTCATATTGATTTGTATTTCTGATTTATATTTTTAAGGGTGTAAAATCTGCAAAAAAAAACAAAGTTTAGAACTATAAAAACTATTGATGTTCCTAACCTTTAATATCATACTGCGGAGCTCCGGCTATTCAAAGCGGAAGGAGCTCTGGAGCTCCACCCCTTAAATGAGCGATTTTAAGTTTATTTAAGCTTGAAATACATTTAAAATTCTTTTTTTTCACTTTTTAGACTATTTACAGCGTTTTAAATAAGTTTTCAAAAAAAATTTACAAAATAATATATGTCATCACTTTTAAATTATTCATAAATCAGTACTAAAATAGGGCGGAGCTCCGGAGCTCAAAGTTCCAGGGGAACATCACTAATAAAAACAGATCTCCGGAAAACGCCGGCGCTAATACAGTTTTGTTAGCAAAACCTCTGGGACAGTTTTGTTTTAGTGGCCTCCAACCCTGCCTCCTAGAAATTTTTTGCTGTCTACTACCTGCTTCTGAGGCAATTTTATTTTGTTTAACAATAAAAGGTAGAAATAAAATATAAGACCAAATTTGGTCAACAACACCTATTAACTTTACAATATTTCAGATCCGCATCCTGATTATTCAGCTTACAGTACACAATGCCTTATTAAGAATAATGGAAAACTTCTTGAGCTATTCAAGTATCAGCCATTTCCAGTGTCAAAAGGAAAAAAATGTGAATTGGTATATTCCTATGATAATGAATCCTGCACAGATGGTTGGACTGGTTGCTTTGCTGGTAAGTTAAAATTAAGTGTTTATTAATAAAATAAATGTGGGGGTTGTGGCGCAGTGGCAGCTGGCAGGCCATACGTCTTACATCCTAATGGATAGACAGTTGGACTAGTTGCTTTGCTAGTAAGCTTAAATTTGGTTTTTATTAGTAAAATTGAATTTTCTTTTCTAACCTGGATTTGGAATTAAATCTAATGAAATAAAACACGTTTAAAACACCTATTTTTAACTTAGGAAATTTTTTACAGCTTTTGTTGGTAATCATTGGTGTTTTCAAACATTTCCAGCATTTGCTTTTCCCCTTGTAAAAAAAGGGATTTAATTTTAAGACACCATTTTTTACCAGGTTTTACTAACTTTTTTAGTAATATTTGTTTGGTGTTTAGACCCTTATTGCTCAGATGAGCATCGCTGTTGTCATATTTGGGCTAGGAATTTCGACCAGTGCACCAGTAACCCCGAGTGGATGAGAAAAAACTGCCGCGTAAGCTGCGACACTTGCACCAGCTCGCCCGAATTTTCATACAGCGGTTAGGCGGATTTCTTTATTCCTTTTTTTTTTTCCCTCCTTCTCGAACCTTCAAATCTCCACTCCTTCTTCTTTTTTTCTTGCTAAGTAGTTTGCAGTTATTAATTTCTACTATATCTTGGCAAAGACGCTGTGCATCATTTGGAAAGGCAGATTATTACCTGCTTCTTTCTTTGCCTACTGCTTCCATCAAAAATTTGCTGCCTCCTACCTGCCTTTGAGGCAGATTTGCTTCCTCACATGTAGGGTAGTGCATTTAATTTCGGCACTTTTTCGTTTTTCCAATGTAACTTTTCACTGTATGGCCCGATTTTTATGTTTGATAGCTCATTTTGAAGCTTTCACGATACTGCGTTGCGTCACGAAAGTTTCACTGTACGAAAGTATTCTTTTACTTAATTAAATCAGTTTTTAAAAAAATAGAAAATTGCCAAAATTAAATATGTGCATTTAATTTCGGCACTTTACGAACAATCAATTGTTTCTCAGTCAAAAAATTATCATTTTCAAAAATTTAAAAACCTATCATTATCTCCATACAGTTTTCTTTAATTTAAGCTTCTACTTGTTGTTCAACGTGTAACTGGCAAAAAGTTACAGCTAAAATGCCAAATGGTATCAAAATGAGCAAAATTTGGGAAAAAAGTGCATTTAATTTCGGCACTTTTTAAAAGGACCCTCTTAATCGAGTTTAAGTGCAGTGTTATGACCCCTACACATTTCAACGTTGTCTTTTAACTATTTACAATTACAATTTAACACCCGACCACTTAATTCAACCAGTTTTTACCTACAGCATATGAGTGCCGAAATTACACTATTTTATTTTATAACGATTGCTCACCACAGACGCAACGTAGAACCACGGGGACTAAAAATTCGAAAAATAGACCAATTTTACCAGGACAGTTTAATTTTTAAACCAATTTATTGCGTAATCATGAAATGCCCATGTTCTAAAAACGAGTAACAATATTTTTTAATTATAAATCACACAATTTCATATGAAAATATCATAACATAACAAATAAAAAGCTCACGACAGTCATTTACATATAATTAGCTCTCATTTGAGCTTACAAACGTCGTATTCCGTCCAGGATTACCGAAGATATAGTCCAAAATCAAAAATGCCCAATTGGGAAAAGTGCCGAAATTAAATGCACTACCCTATTATGTTTTTATCTATGAGGCCAAGGCCATGCCACCCACCCCTTACGACCTACCGGCTACCGCCGAGACAGTTTTGTTTGTGTGCCTCCAGCCGATTCTCCTAGAAATTATTTGCTGTCTCCTACCCGCCTCTAACGCAGTTTTCTTTTGACTGCCTTCAGCTCTGCTACTTGAAAATTTTTTGCTGCCTCCTACCCACCTTTGAGGCAGGTTCTACTGCCTTCTTTTTTCTTCCAAACAACCAAAGGCAGCTTCAAAAGCCGTGCTTACGAGCGTCATTATTATAACACAAAGAGTCAGAGTCGTCAGTCATAAAATACTAGTAACTGAACTGTGACCCGTTTTATCTTTTAATACATACTGTCAGAAGCGTCATAAAATACTCCTAGCTTTGACACTTTTTATCTTTTAATACACATACACTGTAAACCTTATGAGTTAGAGTCACGTTCATAGATAAACACGGTCAAAAAGCTGGAGGGGTGTTTACCCCGGGTAAATAACATTTAAAAATTTAGGAGGGGGTCCTAGGGGGGGTTAAACTTCTCACCCTAGGTTTCTAGGGGGGGGGGGGGGGGGGGGGGGGGGGGGGAAGAGGGTGTTTGAAACTTACAGGGGAGTCAGGTGGGGTTCAATTTTCGAAGCAAAATACTTTTAAACCATTAAAGGTTTAATAATAGTTTTTTATAAGATAATACTACATTTTATTGAATAAAAAGCGATATTCTGGTATAAAAAGGGTGTAAAAACATGAATTTGTGTTAAAAATTCACGTTTTTGAAAAAAAGTTTAGTATTTAAAAAGTACTTAAAATTTTCTCGAGAAGGAAGGGGTCAGATTTTAAAATCTAGAGGGTGGTCAGGGCTAAAAAATTTGAAAGTTTGGCGGGAGGAGGGCCCCCTGGATTTTTTTTCTGCGAGGGGACACCGAAATTTCGAGGCTAGATGGGTGGACTCCACCCTACCCCTCCCCTTGTTCATCTATGGTCACGTTGATTTTAAAGCGATTGTGACTCGTTGTGTTAGAGTAAAGACGATTTTTTTTTGTTAAAAGTGCAAAACTAAACAAAATTTAACCTCTGAAAAAAACAAACCTAAGTTCTTTTCTCCATTATTGCAAAGTTTATTTCTAATTAATTAGGCAGTAATTTAACATGTATGTGCTTCTGTACGTACCTTTACTTGCCTTTTTGTCATATTTTATATTTTTTACTGACAAATAAACTATTCTATTCTATTCTATTCTATTAAAGGTTGCCGGAACTATTTTGAAAAGTGCGAAGAATGGAAAAGGCGAGGGGAGTGCGATAAAAATCGGGACTGGATGAATATGAACTGCCGAAGAAGCTGCCGCTCATGTCATCTGTTCAGCGAGAGCTCCTTGGTTCAGAGGTGCAAAGTGGGCGTGCCCGAACTAAAAGGACTTCCTTAATAACCTGAGCCAGAAACACCACAACGAAAATACAAAATATACCTTGAAGACCAGCGTACCTAAATTCAAACTCACTGCATGCGTGTCATGTATACGATTAGCTCCGATTTTTAAAAATGTACTGATTTATCTTGAATTTTAATTCATTTGGCAAAACGGTACAATATTAGCTTGTTATAGATGCTTATTGTTTACTTTACATCCATGGGTGGCCCCCCGTTTTTGGTTTGCCCCCCCCCGTTTTTTTGCCCCCCCCGTGTTGCCCTTTTTGGCTTTTTGCCTTGTGCGCCTCTCGCGTTTTTTGCGTTTTTGCCTTTTATATGTATTTTGCCTTTTGACCTTTTTTCCTTTTTTTCGCTTTTTTGTCGTTTTTTTGCCTTTTCCGTTTTTTTTCTCTTTTTTTTCTTTTTTCCCTCCTGCTTGCCCCCCCGTTTTTTGCCCCCTCGTTTTGTTGCCCTTTTTGGTTGCCCCCCCCCCCCCCCCCGTTTTACCCGGGGGCTGGTCTGCTCATGTATATACTAAAGTGTACAATTTCCAAATAAACTATTCTATATTATCACTCTCCCCTGAAATACAATTACAAATAATTTTTTTAGTAATTTTATGCCCGCTTGTGCTTGTTAACCTCCTTTCGATCTAGTCAAAGTTGCAAAATTATCTTTAAACCTTCCTTACGTACGTAGTATCAATTTTAAAAATTCTATAAAAAGAACATAGTTATTAAAGAACATAGTTTTTTATTTGCCAAAACCTATTGATGAAACTTGTAAACATCAACAACTTTGTAATTAAGTTTCTTTTTCACTTTCACGCGCAAAAGTGATGCGCCCCCCCGAATTCCCCCCAATTCACTATAAAACTGCTGGTTTCGTATTACAATCATCACACCATTGCAAAAATTACGACCGACAATGATTTTTTTCTTTAAATTTCTCCTAGCACTATTGATTTTAGCAGTAAAAACTAACTCGATATTACTACAATGTAAGTTATTTTTTACAACACCTTAGCATGTGCACAAATGGGCAACCTTTTCGGATATTGCGGTGCATATTTATCAGTGGGCAGAAGGGGAAGCGGGTCGGGGATTACCTTCCCATAAAAAAATTCCGAAACTGTCGACACCGAGGGCGTAGCAGAGGGGGGTATATAAGGTTGCAATAAACTCCTTTTGGGTCGGCGGGACTAAAAGATTTGGGGAGGGAAAGAAATTTTGAAAATTTTTTCGCGTTTCACTCTGCTTAACGCTGGACACTTATGCCGTCTTAAATCTTCTATGTGATGTTTCTGATAAATGCTAATCACAATTTTTGAAAATTTTTTGCGCTGGCGCACTATTTTTTATGTTATACATTTTCAATTCAATCTAAAGTTTTTGATTTTAACTTAAAAAACATGTAAATAAGAAGCAAAAATCAATTATTTTTGGGCAAAGCGCATAAATTTTTACCCCATTCTAATGTTTTTTAACAGGATTATTTAGAAATTTTTTCATACAACCCCCTACAACACCCTTTTTTTTAAAATTTGTAATGAAGAGCAACACCACCCTTTCCAAAATCCTGGGTTCCTCTTGTGGACACCCCTCTAAAAACTTATGTAGGACTTACCCCAGACATCCTCCTAAAATTTGCAGGATACCTTTCAAACTAAAAACGCTAAAAATGGGGTTTTGGGTAGTTCCCCCAAAAAGTATTTAAAAAAATTATGGCTGCATAATGGCGGTCGAAACTTATGGGGTATATTTTAACTTTATACTACTTAAAAATTCATTTATGGGTATATACCACTTCCAATTTCCAATTTTAGTGTTTTACATACATGGACACAAAGATTGAGGGTTAGGATTAAATCCCGGGTCTGAGATTGAGGGTGGAGAAAAGTAACCCTGCCATTTTAAAAAAAAGTTTTAAACTAACTTCTAGTCCACAAAACTTTAAGCTCTCAGTTCAAAATAAATGTTTTTTTAAGCAATAAAAAGCTCAAAATTGCAATTAAAAAAAAAAGGGTGTGTCGGGGGTTGTCTCGAAAATTTCAATCCGTAAACATTAAAATGGGTAAAAATTTATGCGCTTCGCCCAAAGTATTGATTTTCGCTTTTATTTTCATGCTTTAAGTTAAAATCAAAAACTTTCGATTAGAATAAAAAATGTATAACATAAAAAATAGTGCGCCAGCGCAAAAAATTTTTCAAAAATTGTGATTAGCATTATTTAGAAAAAACATCATCAAAGATTTGAGACGGCATAAGTGTCCAGCGTTTCAGAGAAAGCGAAAAATTTTTTGAGATTTCTCCTTGTTCAATTTTTCGTCCCGCCGACACAAAAAGGTTTCTGCAACCTTATATACCCCTCTGCTACGCCCTCGGTGTCAACAGTTTGGGAATTTTTTATGGAAACTGGGGTCCCGACCCGCTTCCCCTTCTGCCCACTGATAAATATGCACCGCAATATATCCGAAAAGGTCCGTTGTGCACATGCTAACAAGGTGTTGTAAAAAATAACTTACATTGTAGTAATATCGAGTTAGTTTTCTGCTGAAATCAATAGTGCTAGGAGAAATTTAAAGAAAATCGTGTCGTCGTAATTTTTGAATAGTGTGATGATTGTAATACCGAAACCAGCAGTTTTATAGTGAATTAATTGCGATAAGCAGCCAATTGTTTTCGCGTGAAATGAAAAGAAACTAATTACAAAGTTGTTAGATGTTCAAGTTTCATAAAATAGGTTTTGGCAAATAAAAAACTATGTTCTTTGATAACTATGTTTTTTACTGAAATTTTAAAAATTGATACTACGTACGTAAGGAAGGTTTAAAATAATTTTGACTTTGACTAGATCGACAAGTTTTGATTCCGAGCACAAGCGGCGTAAAATTACTAAAAATTATTTGTAATTGTATTTTCAGAAATGATAATATAATAGTTTATTTGAAATTGTACACTTTAGTATATTACGTGTTAAAATTAAACAATAACATCTCTAACAAGCTAATATTGTACAGTTTTGCCAAATAATTAAAATTCAAGATAATACATACATTTTAAAAATCGGAGCTAATCGTATACATGACACGCATGCAGTGAGTTTGAATTTAGGTACGCTGATCTACAAAGGTATATCTTTTCATTTGTGAGTGCTCTTCTCGGTAGGTTGCAAAAACTGGCTTGGGCCATTGGTTCTCTGGATTCCGAGGAGCTCGCTGAACAGATGACGTGGGCGGCTTCTTCGGCAGTTCATATTCATCCAGTCCAGACTTTTCCTCGCAGCCCCCTCACCTTTTCCGATTCTTCGCACTTTGGAATAGTTCCGCAACCTAATGAATCAAAATGAATTCAAACGTTTTTTGTCAGTAAAAAAATAAAATATGACAAAAGGCAATAAACATACAGAAGCGCGTACATGTTAAATTACTGCTAGATTCGAAATAAACTTTGCAAGTTGTGGTTTTGTTTGTTTCTTTTTGTCTTTCTGCTTGCGAGGCTTTTATTGATGAAAAAAGGGGTAGGATATTCCCTCTGCCTCGAATTTCGGTGCCTTCGCAAAAAAAAAGAGCCTCCTCCGCGACTTTCTTTTTGCCCTTGACCCCCCTCTAGTTTTGAATCTGACCCCTTCCTTCTGAAAATTTTAAGTATTTTTTAAATACTAATTTTTTTTAAAAAAACGTGAATTTTTAACACAAATTCATGTTTTTACACCCTTTTTATACCTAAATATGGCTTTTTATTCAATAAAATGTAGTATTATCATCTTATAAAAAAACTAATATTAAACCTTTAATGGTTTAAAAGTATTTTGCTTCGAAAATTGAACCCCACCTGACCCCCCTCTGGGTTTCAAAATCGTCCACCCCGGGTCGACCCCCCCCCTAGAAACCTAGGGTGAGAAGTTCAATTCCCCCCCCCCTAGGACCCCTTCCTAGATTTTTAAATGGTATTTACCCGGGGTAAACACCCCCCTAGCTTTTTGACCGTGTTTATCTATGAACGTGACTCTAACTCATAAGGTTTACAGTGTATGTGTATTAAAAGATAAAAAGAGTCAAAGCTAGGAGTATTTTATGACGCTTCTGACAGTATGTATTAAAAGATAAAACGGGTCACAGTTCAGTTACTAGTATTTTATGACTGACGACTCTGACTTTTTGTGTTATAATAATGGCGCTCCTAAGCACGGCTTTTGAAGCTGCCTTTGGTTGTTTGGAAGAAAAAAGAAGGCAGTAAAACCTGCCTCAAAGGTGGGTAGGAGGCAGGAAAAAATGTTCAAGTAGCAGAGCTGAAGGCAGTCAAAAGAAAACTGCGTTAGAGGCGGGTAGGAGACAGCAAATAATTTCTAGGAGAATTGGTTGGAGGCACACAAAGAAAACTGTCTCGGCGGTAGCCGGTAGGTCGCAAGGGGTGAGTGGCATGGCCTTGGCCTCATAGATAAAAACATAATAGGGTAGTGCATTTAATTTCGGCACTTTTCCCAATTGGGCATTTTTGATTTTGGACTATATCTTCGGTAATCCTGGACGGAATACGACGTTTGATAGTTCAAATGAGAGCTAATTATATGTAAATGACTGTCGTGAGCTTTTTATTTGTTATGTTATGATATTTTCATGTGAAATTGTGTGATTTATAATTAAAAAATATTGTTACTCGTTTTTAGAACATGGGCATTTCATGATTACGCAATAAATTGGTTTAAAAATTAAACTGTCCTGGTAAAATTTAGTCTATTTTCCGAATTTTTTGTCCCCGTGGTTCTACGTTGCGTCTGTGGTGAGCTATCGTTATAAAATAAAATAGTGTAATTTCGGCACACTATTGTTGTAGGTAAAAACGGGTTGAATTAAGTGGTCGGGTGTTAAATTGTAATTGTAAATAGTTAAAAGACAACGTTGAAATGTGTAGGGGTCATAGCACTGCACTTAAACTCGATTAAGGGGGTCCTTTTAAAAAGTGCCGAAATTAAATGCACTTTTTTCCCCAAATTTTGCTCATTTTGATACCATTTGGCATTTTAGCTGTAACTTTTTGCCAGTTACACGTTGAACAACAAGTAGAAGCTTAAATTAAAGAAAACTGTTTGGAGATAATGATAGGCTTTTAAATTTTTGAAAATGATAATTTTTTGACTGAGAAACAATCGATTGTTTGTAAAGTGCCGAAATTAAATGCATACATTTAATTTTGGCAATTTTCCATTTTTTTAAAAACTGATTTAATTAAGTAAAAAAACTTTCGTACAGTGAAACTTTTATGACGCAACGCAGTATCGTAAAAGCTTTAAAATGAGCTATCAAACATAAAAATCGGGCCATACAGTGAAAAGTTACATTGGAAAAACGAAAAAGTGCCGAAATTAAATGCACTACCCTACATGTGAGGAAGCAAATCTGCCTCAAAGGCAGGTAGGAGGCAGCAAATTTTTGATGGAAGCAGTAGGCAAAGAAAGAAGCAGGTAATAATCTGCCTTTCCAAATGATGCACAGCGTCTTTGCCAAGATATAGTAGAAATTAATAACTGCAAACTACTTAGCACTAACCGCTGTATGAAAATTTGGGCGAGCTGGTGCAAGTGTCGCAGCTTACGCGGCAGTTTTTTCTCATCCACTCGGGGTTACCGGTGCACTGGTCGAAATTCCTAGCCCAAATATGACAACAGCGATGCTCATCTGAGCAATAAGGGTCTAAACACCAAACAAATATTACTAAAAAAGTTAGTAAAACCTGGTAAAAAAAAATGATGTCCTAAAACTAAATCCCTTTTTTTACAAGGGGAAAAGGGCAAATGCTGAAAATGTTTGAAAACACCAATGATTCACCAACAAAAGCTGTAAAAAATTTCCTAAGTTAAAAATAGGTGTTTTAAACGTGTGTTATTTCATTAGATTTAATTCCCAAAATCCAGGTTAGAAAAGAAAATTCAATTTTACTAATAAAAACCAAATTTCAGGGTTTCTAGCAAAGCAACTAGTCCAACTGTCTATCCATTAGGATGTAAGACGTATGGCCTGCCAGCTGCCACGGCGCCACAACCCTTCCACATTTATTTTTCTAAATAAACACTTTAATTTTAACTTACCACCAAAACAACCAGTCCAACCGTCTGTGCAGGATTCATTATCATAGGAATATACCAATTCACATTTTTTTCCTTTTGACACTGGAAATGGCTGATACTTGAATAGCTCAAGAAGTTTTCCATTATTCTTAATAAGGCACTGTGTACTGTAAGCTGAATAATCAGGATGCGGATCTGAAATATTGCTAAACTTAATAGGTGTTGTTGACCAAATTTGGTCCTATATTTTATTTCTACCTTTTATTGTTAAACAAAAATAAAAATTGCCTACAGAAGCAGGTAGGTTAGAAGCAGCCGAAAAATTTCTAGGAGGCAGGGTTGGAGGCCACTAAAACAAAACTGTCCCAGAGGTTTTGCTAACCAAAACTGTCATCACCGAGTGCCGGCGTTTTGCAGAAAATTGTTTTTATTAGTGATGTTACCCTGGAACTTTGAGCTCCCAAGCTCCGCCCTATTTTAGTACTGATTTATGAATAATTTGAAAGTGAATGACATATATTATTTTGTAAATCTTTTTTGAAAACTTATTTAAAACGCTGTAAATAGCTCTAGAAAAAAGTGAAAAAAAAGAATTTAAATGTTATTTCAAGACTTAAATCAAACTTAAAAATCGCTCATTTTGGGGATCGAGCCCAGAGCTCCCTTCCGCTTTGAATAGCCGGAACTCCGCAGTATGATATTAAAGGTTAGGAACATCAATAGTTTTTATAGTTCTAAACTTTGTTTTTTTTTGCAAATTTTACACCCTAAAAATATAAATCAGAAATACAAATCAATATGAATTTATTAACAACTTACAACGACAATATTGAAACAAATTTGAGTATAAGGTTGAAGAATCAATGTGGACATCACCGTTGACATCCTCAGGAACTAATGCTCCGGGGCATTGACATATATCTGAATTTATTTAAAATATTTTACATAATAAATATATATTACTAATTACATGTTCTACCACGCATTATGAAAAGTTGTTTAAAAAATAAAATTTGACATTTATTTGGTATGTTTTCGCTTGATCAAACTTGTCTTAAATATTTTTTTCTTTTTATGTACAAGTAAAAAGCTGCCAACAATTTTTGGCCGTGGTTTTATATTCAAACATAAGGTAACGAATAACATTTCAAAACTTACATTTTTACTTATGTAGACATCAATAAATATTTTTTAATTTCTACTTCTAATTTAAAATTTCCGTTATATTCAAACAATTGTTTTTTGATAACAATATT
>JASAMX010003704.1:0-10087 GCA_030248175.1 Microlaimidae sp. YZB2_3 | reverse complement strand
TAAAGCTGTATAATATACTGTTTTTGGCCTAATAGCCTATTATCTAATGTTTTTAGCAGTAAAAACATGTTTTCTTAGTTAAAAATTACATAAGCACACATTGGCAGAGCCTGGATTTTACAAAAAAGGAACTTGGAGACGTTAGTTTCAGACCCCTTGGCTAAACCTACATTGTAAACCAAAGCACATGAGCAGCATCTTGGCTCCATGTTTTCTAGGGTACCTACCTATATGAAAAAAATTTGAGCCAATGCTATAGGCGGCAGGAAAATTCAGGAGGGGGGAGGTACCTAAATCAACCAATATGATTGTTTGTTTTGCTTTCTGTGTAGTACTTATTACTTATAAAAATTATTGTACTAACTTTGAAATAACATTAGCATCAAGCAACATAAATAACGAGATATATATGTATGTATACTATAGAAAGTGGCCGCTGAGCGAAGCAAAGCGAAACAAATTTTTGGTTTTTGGGGGTCCATTGGGGTACTAAAATTATTTTAAAATTTGGCGCCAAGCGATTAGTGAGGCGCTAGAAAATTTCAAATTTTTAGCCTCTGAAAACCCCCAAATTTTACTATCTGGCGACCATTTTGGGGGGGCGGCCGCCCCCCCCTGGCCAACCACTATCCTTATTTTTCCTCCTGTCCGACCGTTTAAAGGGGGGGGGGGGCGGCCGCCCCCCCTGGCTACGTCCCTGATTGAGGTCCTCCTGAATTGCAAAAGGCACTGGTCTTGCCTTGCAAAAGACAGGTTTAGCATCAGGTTTAAATTTGACCTCCAACTCAAAATCCTTCAGGCAACCCAATGCTGGTTTGAAGACATCTGGGAATTCTTTGCATAGCTGCTTGCAGGCCTCTTGCAGTGCAGTGACCTGTCTGGAGTATAATCCTGCTTGATCTCATGCACAGTAGTAGTATTGGATCTATTGTATAAAGATTCCAGCATTCCATCAATGGATATTCCCAGTTAGTAAATAGCAGTTCTTACCAGTAGGTTCAGCTTTGGAACTCGGCAAACGACGTAGGAAAGTGGCAGAGTGTTGGTGTGTGTGCCAATACTTGTGTCCAGGACACAAGTTCCCAGAACTGGCCAGAACAGAACAGAAATGCTTTTAGGCAGATTCATACAGTTCGTTTTGTACTGGTTTCAGCTCTGGCTTTCCCAACTTCTTCCATGTGTCAACGGAGATGAAATTTTCCCTGCCCCAGTGTCCATTTCCATCTTCACAGGTTGATTATTCAACTGGAAGTCGCAATGTAGCTGAGGAATAGAATGGACCATTTTGTGCACAGACTTGACTCTGTGTGCAGATTTGGCAACCCCAGATTTGTTCTGTGCATTCTTCTTAGAAAGACAGACAGCTTCAATATGTCCCTGTTTCTTGCAATAATTGCAGGTAGCAGCCTTGAAGCGGCAGGTATCAGCCTTGTGATTGGCCTTTCCACAGCAAAAACAGGAACCCTGTTTAGTAGGTCCCAACTGCTGGCTCACAACTGGTTGCTTGATTCCAGCCATGTTGTTTGTAGCAGTCTTCATGTGCAGTTTTCCAGACAGGATTTTCTTGACAGGTTCAGCCTTAGAACCATAGACAGTCACAGTCTCCTTGGCCACCTTGGCAGCGTCTCCTCGGCTCTGGTGAAATTGAGCTCATCATCCTTAATCTTGAAGAGAGCTTTTAGAACAGCCTCATTTCCCACTGAGCAGATAAAACGGGTTTGTAAGGCTTCATCTTGTGGGTCTTGATAGAAACAAAATCGCAGGTAGCAGCATCCTGACAAATTCTGGCTGCCAATTCCTGAATGGTTTCTCCTAGTTTCCTTTTGGTGTTTGATCAAAACTTAAAACGCTCTTGAACAATGAAGCGTTTAGGGTCAAACTGGTCCTTCATAAATTCTACAAATTCTTCCATTGTAAGTTCATTGATGTCCTTAGGAGGCGTCTGTTGCTGTTTTTTACTACAAAACCGTGTTTGTGAGAGTAAATTTTGGCCTAAATTCAACTTAAAATTTGACTCAGAAGCATACATGGGCACGGGGGGGGGGTTGGGGGGGTTAACCCCCCACCAAATTCTGAGAAGGGGGGTTTAACCCCCCACTCAGAAGTGGGGGGGGGGAGAAAAAGTTAACCCCCCCCCAATTTTGGAAAAATGAAGAAAAAAAATGTCTTTAAAATGACTTCTAACTGCCTCCAAACTTAAGTTTTGAGGTCAAAATGAATGTTTTAAGCAATAAAAAGCTCAAAAATGCAATAAAAAGGGCTTTTTGACCTAAAATTAGCGTTTTTTACCTATTTTTCCTTCAAAATCGAAAAACGATATGGGTAAAATGCACTCCAGAAAAAAAACGATATGGGTATTTTGCGTTTCTCGAATTTTAACCCCCCCCCCCTAATTTGGGGTTTAACCCCCCCCCACTCTGGACCAACTTGCCCATGTATGCTCGGAAGGGAGAGAGGAGGGGGTCGATTTAGAATTCCAGAGGGGGGTAGAGTGTCAAAATTTAAAAACTTTGGGGGGAGGGAGGGGGCCCCCTAGATTTTTTTCTAGGGTGGGGCGTGGGGGTCCAAAATTTTGAGGCTAGGGGGGTAGACGTGGACCCCACCCTAACCCCTTATGCTTATGTATGCCTGACGCTGACACAAGAGAATGCACATGCGAATGAGAGAACCAATTAAAATGACGTAAGGAACGTAGAATTTTTTTAACCCGCCTTTTTTGTAAATAAATTATACAAAAATCAGCTAACTTTTTTCATTAAAAATTGGAATTTTTGTTTAAAACGATCAATTTTAGAAATTGTTATTTATTTTATTACGTATTTAATTTAAACTAAATAAAGAATACTAAGCAGTTTTTTTTCAAAATTTTAAATTGCTTTGTTTTGTTGTCAAATATTTGATTGATTATTGCATATTATCAAGATCAGTCAAGGTGTTATTTGCGTATAGAATTTTTTTTAGAGGTAAATATGTTTTAAGTTTCTGAATTAAAGACTGCGACAGCTCTCTTCGCATTTTTTTAGAACAGAAGCGGGCGCGGAAGGCCAAAACCTACCCCAAAAAAACAGCAAAAGGGTTAGGTTAGGTTTTACTTAGCTTAGGTTTTGCTTAGGCTTAGGCTTAGTTTAGATTTTGCTTAGGCTTAGATGTTTTGCTTAGGCTTAGGTTTCGTTTAGGCTTTAGACTTGAGTTTTTCTCAGAATTAAGTTTTGCTAGGCTTGGCTTAAGCTTAGCTTAGATTTTGCTCAGGCTTAGCATAGATTTTGTTTAGGCTTAGCTTAGTCGCTGATTTTCTTTACCGTTTTTGGGGTAGGTTTTGGCCTTTCTCGAAGCGGGCCGACTAATGGATATTCCATATGACCACCTAATACCCTACCCCATACCAACACTGTTGTTGATGTAGAGTCTTAGTCAAGGCCCCACTCCTATTGGGGGATTGCAGGGAGAAGATATTGAAAATGAATTAAGGTAATATAAGGTAAAATAAATAATATGATAAATAAATAGTATAGGCAAAGATAAAAGAAATAGAGCTAAAGAAACAAAGATATAAAACATGTCGTGACTCCGAATTTTATTTGTATAAAAATACTAAAGGTAAACCCAACGTGGCTGCAACAGTTTTTTGTTGGACTGAAAAATTCCCCCCATTAAGTAACCACTCAAATCACGAGAATCTGACGTCACTCGTATCAGCCAATCAAAATTCAAAAAACGAAAGATTTGAAGCAGAAATCAACTTCAGATGGTATTTTAGGAATAATTTTTTGTGACATAAAAAAAAGAAAATAGTTGTTTAATGAACACGTAAACACACTGTTGCAGCTATGTTTGGTTTGCCTTTAGGTGAGGTATTTGATATACACACTGACCAAGAAGATTTTTATCTGCTACATTTTATATTGATCAAAGTTGTAAATTATTATTCAATTTAAAGATTAAAACATGTCAAAAAACATTACTTACCTTTATCCAATTTATATTTGGAAATTGTAAAATCTAAAATGCAGTGTTTTTTTAACAAATTGGGGTGAAACTCAAACATGAATTTTGAAATTAAATACAGTGTCAGTGCTCTTGATTGAATCATTTTTGGAATATCAAGACGAAATATAGTTGGTGGAGGATCAGTTCCAATCCTTTCGGAGAAGACTTGAATTAATCTGTTTTCATCTAATCTATTTGTTTATTTCAATAACATCCAGCTTCTGTTTTGAAAAAATAACAATTTAAAAGTGCGGTCCGGTTAGGGTTTATTGCTGATAATGATTTTTATTAGTGATATTTCTACCCTCTAATATCATGCTGCGGAGCTCCGGCCATTTAAAGCGAAGGGAGTTCCGGAGCTCCGCCCCTTAAATAAGCGATTTGAAGCTTATTTAAGCTTGAAATACATTTTAAACGAATCTAGCTGTATTTGTAGGACTATTTTTTTGTTTTAAATAAGTTTAAGAAAAAATTTAGTTTACAAAAAAATTTTAAAAAAATAATTAATGCCATCACTCTTTAATTATTCACGAACTTGTATAAAAATAGTGCGGAGCTCCGGAGCTCTTAACAGCGGAGCTCCAGAGCTCGGAGCTCCGGGTAGATCATTAATTTTTATGCGCCTGTATGAAACTAGTGAGTTTGGTTAAAATCGGGACCGAAGTCTCAAATTTAAAAGGCCATAATTTAGAGGAGCATAACGTTGAAACCAAAAGGTGAGGTATAAAATTTGATATATATTTAATTTTATTGGGCATATAACCTACAATTATACCAAGTTTCAGTAAAATTGAAGTTAAAAACACTAAATTAAGAAAAAAATTTTCGCACCCTCTACTTTGGAGTAAGGGGAGAAGTTAAATGAACCTTCTCAGAAATTGGTGGGGCGTAATAAAAACCCAACGCCCCCCGTGCCCATGTCTGGCCTATATCACTGGCTACTTGCTAGGTTACGCCTATTATTGTAAGTTAGTCTAAGTTAACCCGTGCGAGTTAATTTCAAGTCAACTTTAATCGTTTTTTCAACCAATCGTATTGTTGTCGTGTCATTTCGTGCTTTTGCTTTCTGTCTTCAACTCGTTTCAAATGTAAGAGATTAAATTCCATTTTTAAATTATTCATAAGCTGGCGAGTTTTAAGACCGTGAGTATTCGCTCGCATTGCATCCAGTAATATTCTTCGAGCCCTAAATATATATTAATAAATAAATACCTGGGGCCGGTCCACTAAAAGTTAGTCGTTTAAAACTTAAGACTATACAGACATGTGCACTGCCCCCCCCCGGGGTTAAAACGGGGGGGGGCAATTCCAAAATGGGGGGGGGGCACGGGGGGCAACTTTTTTGAAACGGGGGGGCAATAAAACGGGGGGCAAGCAGGGGGGGAAAGAAAAAAAAAGAGAAAAAAAGGAGAAAAAAAGAGAAAAAAAGAAGGGAAAAGGGAAAAAAGGGACAAAAAAAGCGGAAATAAGGTAAAAATAGGTCTAAAATGGCTTAAAACACATTGAAATAGGCTAAAAACTGCAAAAAATTCGCGATGATGGCGTCATCATAGGTCAAAAATTGCGTCATAATTTTAGGGTACTTTTTCAATTTTTGGCGGGGGGGGGGCAATAAAAAGGGGGGGGAAGGCAAATCCTCCAATAAAACGGGGGGGGGGCATTTTCAGACCGTGCACAGGTCTGACTATATGTAACATAAAAACTAAAATTATACTTTAAATCATGATGGTGCTGCAACTCTCAAATTTTAAAATAAAAATAATAAATTTTTTGGTCGAAAAAAAGTCCTCCCGCGGTAAGATCACCTACTAAACGGGGACTTAATGTGAGATAGGCAATTAACATCCTTCAAGTGTAATATTACACTTACATTGAGTCTATGTTTATTTACCTTTATTTCTTTTATATTTGTATACTATTTATTTATCACATTATTTAGTTTACCTTAGTTTACCTTATAGTTTTTTTTGGTTATTTCATTTTCAATACACATTATTTATTTTATATTATTATCTTAAAAAAGGATGTAAAACTCACATCTTCTCCCTGCAATCCCCTAGTAGGAGTGGGGCCTTGACCATAGGTGGGCAGCCTCCCGGATTTTTGTGGGGTATACCCGACCGCCGACCCCATTTTTAGCGTTTTTAGTATTGGGACCCCCCTCCTCCAAATTTTAGATATAAAATAGATATAATGTAAATAAAATATAAATATAGACACTATTTAAATTTACCTTAAATACACTGGACCTTCACTTGACTCCTTTAGCCCTTTTTCCCACTCCGTAACAAAAGAAATGACACTGCTTTGAGCTTCTCCCGAAAATATTTCCATTAAAACTTTTTGCGCATCTTTTTCATAAACATTATAGAAAAACCCCAGAGTTGCCAGTAACTGCAAATAAATACCAGGAAGAAATAACAGCAATTAGAGCCCGAACGGATCCGTGATTTTGGATCCGGCCGAACCAAAATAAAATTCGATAAATCTCAAATAAATCGAAAACCAATGTATTTTGTTAAATGAAAATACAAAAACTGATAGGACCAAAAAACCTTTATATAAATTGCGTAAAAACTAAGGTGTATTTGATGGTTTAAAATGACAAAAGATTCTTAATTCTACCTAGGATAAAGATTCTAACTCTAGGCGAAAAATTAACTAAACATGAAATTTTTAAGATGCGGTATACTAAATCATGGCGCATTTGTTTTCGTTTGGATTTTGGTATCAATCGATGCGTCAGGTTTCACTGAGTAAAAAATTGTATTACAAGAAAAATTAATTTTCAGCGGTTGTCCAGATATTATCAAGAATATCGCTTGGTTATTTCAGATAATTTTTGGTTTTTTTACCAAACACCAGCCACGGTGTGTTTTGTTTGCTTAAGTTGGACTTTGCAAACGCATTCTTTGTCGTAAAAATTCAGATGTATTTAAGATATTGTATACAGGGGCGTAGCCAGGATTTTGGAAAGGTGGGGGGTTGTACTCCATACAAATTTTTCGAAAGGGGGAGGGTTGTAGGGGGTTGTACTCCAAATTTTCAAAATACTGTAAAAAAGACATTAAAAAGGGTAAAAAATTTTTGCGCTTCGCGCTAAGTGATTCTTTTTGCTGTTATTTGCATTGTTTTTTTGAGTTAAACTGGAAAAATTTTAGGTTTAAAAAGGTATAACATTAAAAATCGTGCGACAGTACGAAAAAATTTTCAAAAATTGTCTTTGAAATTAATTAAAAACCACTTAAAAGTTGTAAAAAGGTATATAAGTGTCGAGCGCTGAGCGGAGCGAAGCGCGAGAAAAATTTTTAAAATTTGTTCTCTTAGGACCCCCAAATTTTTACCTTAGCCAGCCCAAAAGCAGGGAGGTAACATACAACCCCCATAACCCCCCTGGTTACGCCCTTGATTGTATATGCAAATTTTGTTATGAAAATATGCAAAATTTTTAATTATACTAATTTCTGTGTCTTTTTATTTATTATATTCCAGTTATAATGTTTTATTTTAAATAAATGATTTGATGTATTTTGAGTTCAGTTCAATATTGACAGGCGTTTTTTTAATCTCTCATCGGGCGTACATATTGACTGTTATTTGGCTGGCTGAGCGGCAAAAAAATCGATGGAATAATGAAACGATAATATCTAGACAACCGCTGAAATTAATTTTTTTTTGTAATACAATGTTTTACTCAGTGAAATCTGACGTATCGATTGATACCAAAAACCAAGCAAAAAAAATACACCATGATTTTAATATACCTCACCTCTAACACTACCTTTAATTGCTATTCAAAGCGCAAAATTTAAATTGTTATTCTTGAAATGAGTACTAAACAAGTTTTCACTAATTTTTTTTCAAAAACTGAGTGGATTTTAGTGAAGCGTTTAGTACTTTTTTGCTGAATACCTAAATTTGGTTTTTGGTGTTCAGTTATTTTTGCACCGAAATTTGTAGAAATAAAAATTTCTTGACATTTTAAACCATCAATTACATATAAACTTTTGCGAAATTTATATAAAGCTTTTTTTGCTCTATTAGTTTTCGTGTTTTACATTTTACAAAATACATTTATTTTTTGATTTATTTGAGATTTAAGGAATTTTATTTTTTAGGTTCTGAAAACCCGGACGGCAAATGTTCAGGAGTACCAGCCTGGAACCGGATCCGGACCGGATCTGTATTGAATATTTCAAACTCAATACTATGGTCTAATAATAAAATAAAATAATAAAAAGGTATTGAATGGGCTTAATACATACCAAATAGCCTCAAAAAATAAAAAAAATGGTATAAGGTTAAGCTTTCTAAATGGTACCAATAAAATAAATATATTAAAATAATGAAGAAAAAAATTATAAACAAAATTAATGTTACATAATTATGTTAGGTATATAAAACAACTCTGTCATTGTTTTTATAATAAAAACATACTGTGGAGCTAGTTGGTTCCTCTTGGGAGGGTGACGACCAACCTTGACGAAGCTTAAATTTTGGATTTTATTTTTTACAGCGCTTAAAAACCAAAATATTACTATTGATTGAACTATAGAAAATTGAAAAAATATATAAAAATTTCTAAAAAAAAGTTACCAAACCAACTGTCACGATCCCCTGATAGTGTAATAGCCTTATTTTTAAAAGCTTTAGCAAAAGTTCTAGCTTAGCCTTTAACTATAATTTTTCAAAAATAAAAATAAAACCAAATTGCGTAAAATAAAGTAATTAAACAATAATTTTAAACAGTTATTTAATTTTTTTTATAGCAGAAGCGAGCAGCGATGGATATTCCATATTACCGCCTAATACATCAGCTGTGTGGTTGATGTAGAATTTTAGTCAAGGCTCCACCCCTATCAGGGGATTATAGGGAGCTGATGTGAGTTTTACGTTTTTTTGTATGATAATACTTCAAAATAATAATATTGAAAAGAAAATAACCAAAAAAACAAAAATTTGTAAAATAAGGTAAACTAAATGATAACATTATAATTAGATAGTATAAAAAATCAAAGAAATAGAGGTAAAACACATAGATATAAGTGTAAAATAAGATAGTGTAAGATAATTAAAGGTTAGTTTACCTTATTCAAGTCGGTTAGTTTGTTTAAGAGACTCTTCTACCACTTTGAACGAATTTGTCTTGTGGACTAAAATTTAAGTATTAATAGTACTTGAGCAGTTCACTTCTTGCGTAAGCTTGCCTAGGTTTGAAGGCCTCTTTTCTGTCCACAGCCCAGATATCAAGAGCGTCGCAGTAACGATGCGCAACCGCACTTATGTGCACTACTCGGCCTAAATAAAATTTGTTATCACAAGTCCATTTTCCTCTTGATTTTTCCCTTGTGTTCTTTCCTTTAATAAATAAAGATTATTAGTATATGATTTACTGAATACAGAAAATACACACATTACCTACCTCACATCAAATCCCTAGCCCTAATTTTGGTTAGAATGCACCTTACCGTGGGAGGAAGGCTTGTCTTTTGGGTTGCACAACAATGTATGAAAAGATAAGCTTGACACTCCGGTTGTGGGCTAGGCCGCAATGGCCACACAGTAAGGGTCTAGGCCCCCTCAGCGCGGCAAGCCGTCATGCACACAACACATAATGTGGCAATTACCTCACCAAGGTGGCAATGGCGGTTTTGGTAAACCAAATCAATCACAACCTCCAAAGTGGCGTAATCCCCATTGTAGGTTGTAAAATGATAAAAGCAATTTATTGTTTTAAAACTCTATTAAAAGGAACAAGAAAGACTTAAGTATATAGACTAAAAACTGATTTGTGGATAATATAAATTTAAAAAAACATAATATGCATAGAGGTGCAAAAAGAACATGAGACGATGCTGGTTGTATCTGGCCTACCGGAGAGCGATTCCTATGAAGGGGAAAAAAGAATGTGACCGAGTTTATAAAGACTCTGGATAGTGGCGATTCGGGAGAAGTCACTCCAGTTGAGTTTTTTGTATCAGAAGAGCTGGTGACCGGCCCAGGCTCCTAAAAATAAGAGTTTTTAACAAATACATCAGAAATAGAGCTGTATGTTCAGGAGGACGACTAAGGGGGGTCTATCGGAAGAGCTGGTGACCGG
>JASAMX010003702.1:0-77859 GCA_030248175.1 Microlaimidae sp. YZB2_3 | reverse complement strand
AAACACCAAAATAAAACCTCTTCTACTATTAAAAAAAATTTCTTTCAGTAATCAGGAAAAAATAGGTTTTTAAATATTAAAATTTGACGAAACTAAGAATTTATTCCCATGCGAACTTTTCATTATACATGGATTTGATTATCAAAAAATATTGTTCTTCGCAATAATCAAAAGAAAAATATGACTTTACAAATGGAAGCAGGATAAATATTGTTTTGTGAAGAAATAATGGTTACGTATATTCATTCTCACTTGGATGGAACTGTAAACAGTACAGTATAAATAAGTTCCCGCTGGACGTTTCCCAACTTCGTTTCGTATTACAGCACCCGAATTTTTTCAAAGTTTGGAAGGAAAGTGTGAGCTTCTTTTTATTTTATCTTTTACTTATTTTCTTCATTTGTAGATTTTAAGTGTTTTAGATACATTATTTGTCCACAGTTTTATGTTTTTTTAGAAACATTATTTTTGAACGAATTTTAACGTGGAAAAAGATTTCTTATATTGTTACACATATAAAATATAAGCAAAATTAACAAAAAAAAATTTTAAAAAAGTCTTCTAGACTGAAGCCTATTTTGTGGAAGCTTTGTGGCTTGGTTTTATGCAGTTTTGCCTCAATGTTCTTGCGACTTCAATTAAGTTCAGAACCTAATTTCATAATTTAGTTATTTTTAGTCTCTAAGGGATTAATACCCGAGAAAAATTACCATCAAGATTTTAAACATTTCAAAATTTAAAACTTAATGTTTTTCATACGTTTTAGCCTAATTTTGGGGCTTAGGTGCAGGCTTTTTTGATTTTTAGGGTTTAGTTTTTCAGTTTCCAACAATTAAGATGAAACACTTTAGTGTTATAGTGGTGGGTGGCAAGATTTTGTTTGCTTTAATTTTAAGTACTGCAAATTATATATGATTTTTTCAAAAACAAAAATAAAACAAAAAACCACTGTCAATTTATTGTTGATAATCGAGAAAAAAAATTAACTTAGTTTATAAATTTAAAAAAAATGCATTTAGCCATATTTGATTTTATAGATTTCTTTAATATAACAAATGAATAACTCTCTGGTAAGTTTTATTTCTTTCTTGTGGCATTTATTTTTCAAAATATTATTTGATTTTTGTTATTACTACAAAAGCATCAGTGACCATAGTTTTTAGTTTAAATCAAATGTGTATTACTGCTTACGCTTTTTTTTTATTATTGCACTGAAAAATTGGTTGGTCAAAATGAAACTTTTAATGTTAAATTTATTTTTAATCAGCATATCGGTAAACAAATGTGTAGTTTAATAAAAGCTAATTTTCTAGTCGAAATATGGAATCATCCAAATTTCGTTTTCGTTGTTTATCGAGTATAAACTTATGGTAAAATAAAAACAAAAATTTGTATACTAAACAAAACAGAAACTTAACAAGGAAGATCAGTACTGGCAATATTTTATATTTAAAACAAGTTTTAAAATAGAAATATTGCACTACTTGTTTTCTGTTCATGTTTTCTTTGCTTTTTTGTTTTCTCTTATATTTAATCAATTTAAAAAAAATTTAAAAATCTAATATACATTATACTAAATTTACATTCTAGAACTCAGTAAAAAAGCTATATATAAACTTATATTCAGGTTTTAAATATAGGAATCTTTTAATTAGCATCTCATTTTTAGATCATAAAACTGTTGTTGTTCTATTTTAACCTATTATTTCTTATCTTACTTCCCCCTTGTGTACCTTAGCATTTCCATCAGGAATATTATAAGGCGCACGACATGCAACGCATCACATGTACAGACAATTCTTTCGCAAAAACATCGTGATTTGAAACAATAACAATTAACGCGCTAATGGAAAACGGATTATAGAATAACAATGTAATTGTCATGATCCACGACATTTTTGTCTATTTATAGCAGGTTAAACTGTTTCAATAACCCGATAAAAATTTGTTTACCGGGCTAAAAGTCAGATTAATCGCCTACTTCCTCTTGCAGTTCGTTTAAAATTGTTTTTTCCGACAGAACGATCTTAGAGAAAAATGTAGATCGAATTATTTGAGAAGCATAAGAAACCAACTTTATTGAATTTTTATTAGTGTAGTAAAATACTAAAAGTTTAGATAATAATATCTTGGTTTAAAAAAAAACGAAAGTTTTCTGAAAACTTTCCTTTATAAATTACAAAAAAATTCAATTTATTACGTTATAGATTTAAAAAAATCTTATTTTTAAACATAATTTTTTGAAAGAAGGTATGACATTAAAATCAAAAACAAATATCTTTTTTTTAATTAAAATATTATATTATCCGCCATATTAAATTCACCTTTTAATATTATTATTATTATTATTATAGCTTATTATTACTTTATTATAAAACAAATGCTCTCGTGTATAGTAAAGGTTAAAACTCTTGTCACTTAAATATAAGAATTTTTTTCTAAAATTAATCGGATCAATTTAATATAAGCCAGTCAGACAAAAAAGGTATTAGATGCAAAATTTTTAAGTTCATCAGTTCCTTCCCGCTACATTGTGTACTGAAGGTTAATGATCTGTTTTATTATATTGAATTTAAAAAAAAATATTAATCGAATAACAAAAATAATTTTCCTTTAAAGTAATGAGATATAAAAACTTTAGATAATGCGTTCATGTGCATGTGTAAGTCATAGACACCAAAGATTCTTGTTTTTCGTTGTACAAACCCTGTATTCTGTCGCTGATAATAACAGCCATATTTGTTGAAAACAGTTCCTTTGCTTAAAAGTATTTAAATCATACTCTAACCCTATGAGGACGGGATGCCTAATGCCTTAAAGCAAGCTTGTACCCGCCTTTTATATACCTCCATTGTAAATTTCGCTGCCTTTAACCTGCCTCCCACCTGACCTCATTCTAAATTCATTTGCTTTAGTGCTAGATCCAAACTTGCCAATGAAAGATTTAGCTACCTCTTGACACGTATATTTTTTAACGTTAAAAGCAGCGTTATCTGCCTCCTACCTGCCTCTGACGCCGTTTTGCGTGCCTCAGCCACGTGACCTACATGCTCTAAGACATTTTTTGCCTCCTACCTCAATATACCCTTCTTTCTATCTGTTTTTAAGGCGGATTTGTCTACCTCCTACCTGCCTACAACCTACCGGCGGAAGTTTTGAGAGTCTTATTTGCCGGGCTAAGCTAAAATAAATGAACAGTTTATTTGTTCAAATGTGTTATAAAAATATGACATGTGGTTCTTAGGTGCATAAAAGATACTTTTAGTTGATTTATTAATCTAAGTTTTTTTCTTATTTTGTGAAAAAAGACAATCGCAAAATCTTTTTTTGTTTAAATAGGTCAAATTTTTATTTTTAGTATTGTCGCTTCGTTTCAAACGGCTCACATTATAAAACAAAATCAAAGTCAATTTTACTACAATATAGATTACTACCTTAAATTATACAGGCATATTCTGTGTGCGCAATTATGACCTAAAAACTACACGAAAACGTTTCTATTACTGTTCGCCATATTAAACGATTTTGCAAGTTAGCGGGTTCCGCGATTTCGATTTGAATTAATCAATACGTCTGATAAGATGCGCGCAATTGCACTAAAACGGCAGCCCAAACCGTGTTTATGCGCAAAAACTAACGGTTTGTTTTTAAAAATGAGCTAATTAGCAATTTATCCTTGTTGCACGCCATTTTTGCAGAAATTCGAAAAAGCAATTTTTCAGCACGGATAGAATTGAGCCGCAGAGAGCATTATACTTCATTACTAAACGCACGCAAAAGTAAATTGCCTCTTTGTTCTGGGGACGATTTGAACTGTTTCGCACGCTAAAATATCACACCTACCCGTATTACTTTTACCTGCCTTCGACCGTGGGCAGGCGATAAGATTCGGGCGAATATAGTTGCGAAAAATCTCGGGTTTTATTTGTTAAACACAGAAACCGCCAAAAAATATAAATTTTGAGACTGCAATCGTATAACTAAAAAAAAAACTAAAAAAAAAACCAAAGAAATCCCAATGAACTTCTAAAGGGTTATCCATTCCAGGTGAAGAGACCTGAAAAATTTGACCTTTTATAGAATATCAGTCAATCCGCCCCCTATTTTGTGATAACTTAGACAGGATTACACGGTAAGAATTAGTTTAGTTTATTAAACAATTGCTATTGTTATTACTAGTCATATTAATCTTGTGAATACTTAGATGGCGAATTGCTTTGTTTTGTGAGTTTTATCACAGAAACATGAAACATTATGTTTTTAGTCACTAAACAAATAAACAACCACGGTGTAATTTAATCTTAGGCCGGTACGGACCGGTGAGATTTAGGTAGACGGGGGAGGTAGCAAAAAATGACTTAGAAACAGGCAGGGGCAGGGTAAGGGCAGTGAAAACTGCCTTAAAAGTAGGTGAGAGGCAGGTGCGGTACCGTCTCATATGTTAAAACATATAAATTTTTGGAGGCAGGTAAAAGGCAGCTAAAACTGCCTCGGAGGCAAGAAGGAAACAGTATTAAAGCAAGTAAATTTAGAGTAGAAGCAGGTAAAAAACAGGTTGAAGGCTGGTAGAGGGCATTAAATTTTCGATGGTAGCAGGTAAAAACCCCCTTTCTATATAAGGCATCCCGTCCTTACGACGTTTCAGAACATCTCCATTTGACTAGTTTTTTCTGACCAAACGTTACAGCAATTTTAATCTGAATTTTAGCATCGAATTAAAGCATTTAAAAAGTCTTACAGAAGTTTTGTACACAATCAATTTTGTAGAGTAAGCAATACACAAAAAATTCTCAACAAAACATTGCTGCAAAATGTGCACACATTTCTTTCAATTTGTAGATTTTTTTCATTCAACAAATAGAACTGTAAGCTCTTTTATCAAATCGGTAAATATTACGGATATTGCGTCAAACAGTCGTCAATTTACAAATAATAAAAGTATTTTTTCTGTTTTTTTTTTTGAAACTAAGAAAATTTAAAAAAAAAAAATTTAAGTTTGAACTTTTATAATCTATGAACAGGCGGGACTCAATAAGCAAATGTCCCAAGTTGGGATCTTTAAGCATTTGGATATTTCCTAAAAAAAATTTTTTGTTTCAAAAATTTTGAGTTTAGCCCTAAAATCCCCTAATTTTACCGGCATTTTTTTTCTATTTGTTTGTTTGTTAGCGACAGCTTTCCTGAGTCGGGTATTACAATGGGTTAAACAGGGTTAGTTTTTTTGCGAGAATTTTTTGTATGGAGGTACAGGTAATGCCTAACCTATTAGCGACGGTCGTGAAAAATTTTTAATGCCCCAAAACACAGGGTTGGTCACTTCCTAAAATTTTAATCTTCAACAAAAACCTTCTACACAATTATAATATTTTAAAACTAATTTATTGTTTTAAAACTCTCGACGTTTTGATTTTTAAATTGTAAAAAGTTTTTACTAAAAACGTTTGCTCTAAAGTGTCAGGTAGCAAAAATACAGTTTCTGTTTGCATCGCAAAAATTAGAAGCGGGTGGTTTTTTCTCATTTCTGGGAAATCGTGTCTATATTCACAATAGAGTTCCACGTGCTGATTTCAATGCTTTTTTATTTTAAACGAAAATTTTTAATAGTATATACCTGATTACGTACACTTTAATGCCCCAAAAAATGAAAAACTGGTTTATATTCATTGATATATTGATTTTAAAAATACAGTTTTCATCGAATTTTAACCAGCGGTTACCTATTGTTTGCATTTCACCCATCAATGTACCCTCTAAAAATTTCAAAGGTTATTTTTATAGTTTTATTATAATACCGTGATTTTTTACTCATACGATAGCTCTAAACCCGATGATATCAAAATTATTCTAAATTTAATCTAATTCAGCGTACTGTTACCTATTTTTGCACCCATTATTATTTTTCTAGTAGCCAAACGGGAATAATAGTGTTTTAAACAACCATTTTAGACATATACTTCGGGAAAAACTACGCTTTAATTTTTAAACTACGCTCTAATTTTTAAACAGGCCTGAGCCCAAGTCCTGAACTTAAACTAAAAACAATAGTAATATAAGTCAGAAATTAATTCTTTTATTTTTCAATAGTAGACTTTTAACAAACACCATATAAAAATGTTCGGGTGAGACGGTTCATACTTGACTTTTATGCAATCACATCAAAGCGAAGTTATCTGGGGCAGCTCTTGTCAGATAATAAGTAATAATAATAAGATTAGTAAATAAGACGTTTAAGCCTAGGCGGAACAAAACAACGTGAACTGAACTTAGTGAGATTAATTGTAAAATCTTTTGTAAAATGTAAAAAAATGTATAAAAAACTTAAAAGATGCAGGCCCGGCCCTCTATATCTACGCAATTAAATAAATTAGTATAAGAGATATTCAGGTGTGGAAAGTGCGTTTGCAAATGTCGAATTACCTTAATTTTTTGTTGAAAAACCGCGCGAAAACTACTGAACGTACTTTTACAAACTTTACATCATACAAAACGGTCAGTCATCTGCACGTCAATTATTTCCATGCAAATTATACCACATCGTATAAAAATTATTCCTTTTGTGACTTTGGTTGATTTTACCTTTTTTTCAACTTAATACTCAACAAAAACTGTAACCCATACCCCAAAACACGGTAAAATTTAACAAAAATTAATCTCAGTCCCAGTTTCATAAAATATAACTATGCCAAACAAACAATTCTTGTTCTAAAAAATCCAAATAACTATATTTATTATACTAATACTATCAATGTAAAATCCCCATAGTCTGTACAAACATTCCATTGCATTATCAAAGATAAATTATTAATTCTGAACTTTTGTATTTAGACTCAAAAACAAATGAAACGTGTTTATGTTTTTTGTTGTCCACGATGGCTAATTTAATTTCCGTTCAATTTTAATGCTGTTTTAAGCTTACACAGCCATTTTTTCAGACACGTGTGTCTATTATTTCTGGTGTTATTTATTTATTTATTTTTTTTTAATTTTAAAAGTGCGATCGGAATGTAACTCTTTGTCTTCGATGGTGATATTTTTTTTGAAAACCTTACCCCTGCCCCCAATACCCCACAAAAATTTTTTCAAAAAAATATTTCCAGTGGTTTAGAAGTTATGACCCTCCGAGAATGGCGTTTTTCGACAATTCTGTACGTGACAGATTGCTGAATGGGTATAACAATTTATGTTACAAAGTACTCAAAGAAAACGGCTGCTTTCTATTTTTACCTTGTTAGTTAAGATTGGTGCATTATTGGTCAAAATATTGCGTTTTCCGTATAAAAAACCCGCAATTTTTTTACTTAAAAAACCAAACGACGGCAGTGATTTGATGAAGTTTGCCCAACATTTTTGCGGTCACTGCGTATTTTTAGCGAAAAAATAGAGGGTTTTTTGTACAAGAAACGCTATATCTCAACCAATACTGCACCAATTTGAACAATCAAGGTATCAAATTAAATCAAAAGCAGCCTTTATTTTTCAGTGCATAATTTGTAAATTAAATCGTTGTAACTATTGAGCAATTTTTCACGTACAGAATTGTCGAAAAACGTCATTTTGGGGTGGTCAAAACTTCTAAACCTCTGAAGATATTTTGTTGAAAAAAATTATTGAGGGAAAGAGTAAGGTTTTTACAAAAAATTATTAAAACAAAGAGTTTGACTTTACACTTCACCTTTAAGGAAAAAATTATTCCTAATAGTTCATTTTTGGTTCTTTAAAATATTTGGCGATCTATTTTTCCCCGAAAAACTTTATGTTTCAAGGATAGTAAAAAAACAAACTTCGTCAGATCAATATATAAAGTCTAAGCGTTGGGGATTTTAAACAACTTTTTAATTTAAAAACTGCGCGTGCTACAAGGACTTGAGTCCGACAGACAAAAATGAGCTTTAAAAGATAATGTTTTATATTTTTATGGTGGGTCTGAATAAAAGTTATAGCAGTATGCAAAAATATTGGTCATACACCATAATACCTATTTCTGAATGGCAATTTAATGATTTATATGATGCAAATCAGGAAAAAAAAGTAAAAATTCAAATAGATTTCCTGAAGTAAAAGCACTATTAAAAAATACCCAAGCATACTGAAAAACAAGAAGTGTTGGAAATAAAGTTTAATGCGATAATTATTTCATAAATATAATTAGATTTTGTATATATTTATGGGTATTTCAGATTATTCATTGAGCTAAAAAAGTCATTTTTAACAATATAAACTAAAATTTAAAAAAAATTATTGTTTATTTCGTCAAAACAGGAACATAAAAAGAAATATTGCAAGCAAGCAATAGAATCATTGCACCCAGTTTGCATGTTCTAAAAAAATAAACACAATAACAGATTAATGTACAAAAATAATTTTTAAAAAAAATTGAAATGATATAAACAAATTCTTTTACGAATAAAACTTATATATTGTTTAAAACAAACTATATACTCTATAACTATTTGGACGATCATCCTAAAACGTAAAAATGATTTAGCCTTGGTGCCGAAAAACTTGAATTTCAATTATAAAAGATAGATTTTGTATTACTGAAGTAGTCCGTTTTGTTAAGAACAATCTAGGTGTTCTATCTTGTCCAGAATCAGCTACTTCTATAATACAAAACTTATTTACATTAAATTTAATATTTGGATAACGAGGCACCAAGACTACAACAATTCCATATTTCATTTTAATAAAAAAATAAAATCGATCAGCCAAATATTACAGAAGCAGATGGTTCCAGGCAATACAGTAATTTGATTTGAGTGCTTATGGCAAATATTTTTAGCACCAAAATCGCCAAAGTTTTATAATGTTGATGTAATCCTATTTTAATTTACTAAGTTTCTGCTCCTTTAAACAAATAATCTAACAATTATTTAGTCTTAAAATACGTTTAAAATAATTTTATCATAATATTTTGTTTTTAATAACAAAAATTAAGTTTTTAAAACATATAATGTGACATTTCTTTTATATTATTTAAAAAAAATAGGCTCGGGAACTCCGGAGCTGTAAAAATAAAAAAAATCGTTCTGGGAACATCACTACAGTCTCAGGTTTAAAAAATAGGGGTTAAAAAATTTAAAGTTTACGTAAATAAAGGACGTAGAAGGCATGAATTCTAGCGCATAAATTTGTTAAAGCCAGGCAGGATGAGCTCACGCTTATTTGGCAACAATGGGCTTAACGTGTCAACAGTTTGAAAATTATCGCTCTCTATTGTTCTTCTGACACAAAAAAGCCAGAAAATGAACGGAAAGGGAGGAACATTGCTGGTCATCTTGTCGTTACCTCGTTACTACGGCAAAATGAGCCGCAACGCGTAAAAAATGTATGCGACTGTGACTTATTTTAAATTTAAAGACGGAAATTTTTAACTACAGAATGGGTCACAATCACTTGTATTTTATAATGACTGCGGCTTGTTCTGCCGTTGTAGCGACGAGCTCGAGGTGTTGGGCTGGAAAGGTACCGTGTTCACCATACTAAAATAATATTGATAACCGATAGAAGGGCAGCTTTTTTGGGATTTTTATTTTAACAAAATTTCAACAGAATCCAATTTAAAACTTATTGTCGCCAACATAAACTTAATTTTAACAATATTCAACTTATAGCTAAGTAACTCTAAAAGCTCGAAAGACCTTTTATTTAAGTCATATTATAAAATTCTTTTAAAGGTGCGGTGCGGAGTAAAACTTTTGTTTTCGATTTTAATAATTTTTTGTGAAAACATTACCCCTGCCCCCAACAGCCTACAAAATTGTTTTTTAACAAAATATCTCCAGTGGTTCAGGACCTCCACCCCACAAAAATTGCGTTTTTTGACAATTCTGTACGTGACAGATTGTTTAATGGGTATGAGGATTTACTTTACAAATTATGTATTCGAATAAAGCAGATACTTTCTACTTTAATTTGATACCTTGATCGTTAAGATTGGTGCTATATTGATCGAAATATTGCGTTTCCCGTACAAAACCCCGCAACTTTTTCATTAAAAACACCAAACGACGGCAGTGATTTTGTGAAGTTTGCCCAACCTTTCTTTCCTTCACTTCATGTTTTTAGCGAAAACATCGAGGGTTTTTTGTACAAAAAACGCAATATCTTGACAAATCCTGCCCTAATTTTAAGGAGCAAATTATAAAATTAAAGCAAAAAGTTGTCACTTTTTTTGAGTGTATAATTTGTGACTTAAATCGTTTTACTTATTGAGCAATTTTTCAATTACAGAATTGTTAAATTTTGTGTGGTCATAATTCCCGAACCACTGGAGATAATTTGTTGAAAATATTTTTGTGGGATATTGGGGGTAGGGGTAAGGTTTTCACCTAAAATTAATAAAATTGAAGACAAAAGGTTTGACTCCGCACCACACCACACCTTTAAATGAGTCCAATGATTCAGCAGTAACTTGAGACAGCAGACAGGCCCTTTGAACCAGCCTATAATTGATCATAGAAAGTTTAGCATTTAATACATGGGGTTGATTGAATAATAGACGCCAAAAAGTAATTTTTTGGCTTTCTGAAAGTTTTAAGGCAAAAATTTTAGGGAGTTTTTCGCAACATTTTCTTAATCAAAAAATGGTTCAATATTTCGCAGATAGAAAAAATTAAAATGCTTTTAACAGCAAACATAATTTAATAAAACTCTTTAATCTGATGTAATAGATAAAAAAGGAGTTATAAGTGGGCTTTTTTATTTGAGTATTTTTGGGATTTGGTTGTATTTTAAAAGGCTAATTTCTAAAGGCAAATGGGCAAATGTTTTAAAGGCTATTTTGTAATGGTTTTAGAGGCCTAACTGCTCCTAGTTAATATTCCGACCTTTAAAATAGTGCTTTACAATTACGGCCATTTCAATGCGCTGGGAGCTCCGGAGTTCCGCCTGTTTAATGTGCATTTTAATGTTTATTTAATTTTTTTAGTTTATTTTAAGTTATTACGGCTCCATCTTAAAAATTATTTTTTTAGTAATTAAAAAAAATAGTTTAAAAATAAAATTTTAAAATATTAGCTTTAGTTTAGTTTTCAATTAAATAGTTTTATAGCTTTAGTTTTAATTATTTAAAAAATTAGATAAAAATAAGACGGAGCTACACGAAATTTAATCACTTTAAACTGTTTTAAATTTGGTTCATAATTTTTTCAAAAAATTAAGAAAATGTCCAAAAGCAAAATAAAAATGTCGTAATAAATTTTTGACGGCGACTATTTTGGCTCGTTCACGCCGGAGTGATAAGTGACAAGTGACAACGTGTTACTCGCGCGTTTAAATTGTCATATTTCGCTGCGGCGTAAACGTCTTATCACTTGTCACTGGATTGTCAACTAGGTCATGCCATTTTGTGTACACCGATTTTGTCCCTCATTCGTCTTTTCCCACAGGTGAAACAAAACAAATATTATCACATGATTTTATAGTTAAAAATATACATATTGCAAGCTAGGTTAATAGTTTGATCTGTGATCCCGCGGTCACGAAATGAATTGACGCTGGCATCCAAATAATTGACAGAAATCTTATTAATTTTATCAACAATTTAGCCTATACAGTTATACACCTTCCAGAGAAATGTGGTTAATCCTTTCTGGTTTAGTAACCATAAATGTTTTAATAATTATAATATCTTTTGGTTTATATATATCTTGAAACTTCTTTTAAAAACGTTTTTACAAACAATAAAAATAGATTCATTTCTAATTGTGCAAATATTATTAAAAATATTTAATAGCTTTTTTAGGAAATTGGAAGGTATGTTGAAAGTTTCGGCGCATTACAAATATTATAAATTATAATTATGGTAAGTTATCATATTCCGTTCATTTGCAAGCCCAATAAAACGAATTATATGCAACTGGTCACTCAGTTCACGGTAGAAAACTATTATTTAGATTTTTTTAGGAAATTATGTTTTCATTTTAGCAAAAAACTAAGTGCAGTGATAATTAATTATTATTTATTGACAAGCATAAAAGTCATCGAATAACCAACCACTAGCGCCCTTGTACAATTTTTTTTCTTTCGTCATCTTAGATGAGCTTAAAAAAATTTTAACTTTATTTGTATGTCAATTTTAAAAATAAAAATTTAAAAAAACATTATTTGGATTATTTATGTCCGCAGCGCTTTTTCCGCGCCCTTTTTTCTCCCGCCCCATTTTTAACTCCCAGCGTTTCTCCTCCTATTGTTCTCCCGGCGTTAAAAGGCGCAACGTTTTTTTAAGTAGGGAGGGCTGACTGGGTTCGGCCGTTGCATCTGCGCCTTTTTCATCATCTCGCTCTCTTATTGGTCGGAAGACACGCTAGGCCCCGCCCACACTCGTCCAGCTTAAAAGCGAATAGCCAATTAATTATGCAACAAGGCCGGGGCTATATCCAATGAATACCACCTTGTAAATTCCCCGCCCCATATATACCTTGCAATAATTGCCACACACGCTTCCACAGCTTCTGTCAATAGGCTTTTCGTCCCTCTAAATCGACGGGCTGGTCCGGTATGGTTTCGGCTCGATTTCTGCGGAAGTGCGACAGCGGCCGCTGCCTCCATCACATGGGCTGGAACCTACCGTAGTACGAAAGTTTAGCTCACCCGAGTACCGAACGAAATCTCGTCCCGCCCCACTGATGTGTATAGTTATTATTACGCTATATACTATGCAATCACATGATTATCTAATCCGCTGGCGAAATTTGCTGACTTTGAAAATTTTTTCAGTGCGCATAATTTTGTACATATTAAGCTTCAACGGAATTGAGGGGAAATGCTTAGTGTTTTTTTAGAAACCAAATTTTTAGCTTGTCAAGGAGTATTTTGTGTCTGGTTTTAAATCCTAAGCCGAGTTAAAACATTATAAAATGTATATTGTGGCTCCAAGTTTGCTGGGTATCTTCGTTTGATTGACTTTTTTAGAATCTTAACTTGCGAAGAATTGTTTTAGTTTGCTTCAGATGTTTTCTGGTGGTTTTTAAATTCTAAATCAGGCTAGACAGAACAATATCTTTCACTTGGTTGCAAGAGTGGTAAAACTTGGTATTAATGATTTTTTATTTAATTTTGATAGATTCTGCTTATTTGATAAATTAATCAAACTGGGGGCATTTGATTAAAAAAACGTTTAAAATGTTATTTTTAACATATTTTTAATGTTAAGTTAAGTTTGTTATGTTAAGTCTGTACATACTTTGTCCAAAATGTCCAAAAAAGAAAAAGCTTAATTTTGGTGAAAACAATTTTTGAATTTTAAAAAAATTTTGTGCTTCCTTGCAGGTGAAAATGCCAAAAATAAAAAACCCGAAAACGTTTTGTAATTATTCGAAATCAAATTTTTGATTTTTTTCCGTTGGACACTTTGGATAAAGTATGAACCAGGCTATGAAGTATATCGTCTAAAATAAGAGGGAGACAAAGTTTTATAAAATTTTGATTTTTTTTTAGTATTTTTTAAAATTTTTGTTGAAAAGATTATGTATAAAATTTTTGAAAATTTTTTAAAACCACAAAAATTACTATATTAGATCACCGAAATCAAATTTTTGATTTTTATGGACGTTTTGAGACAAAGTATGTACCGGGCTTACATGGCATTTAGCGATGGTACTCTAAACAATAAATTTAAATTAAAAAAATAAACTAGTTTAAAAATTTAAAAACAACTGAATTTATTAATTAAGGTTACAGCTATAATGAATGTAATGTATTTGTTAATGACTGTGGTTTGGTTTGTTTTAAAAGCTCACATTCCATCATTTGTCAATTTATTATAAGTATTATTATAACATTTAAAAAATAAATGTACAAAATGACCAGTTTTTAATCAAAACCAATTCAATGAAAAAGATATTTTGGACGCTTACTAAGTTTTATGTTATGTTAGAAAGTTTTTAAAAAAAATCTTTTAACAAAATTAACGTAACGTTGTTTTTAAAAAAGTTTAAAACTAAAATTATCCTAAAAAAGGCTAAAATACAAAAAATTGATTTTGATTTAAGTTCAAGGAACGTTATAAACTTTTGTTTATATTTTCAAAACATGCTTGTACAAGAGTTGACAAATGAAGAATTTGTTCAATCGTGTAACACTATTTTTTTAAAATTTTTTTTATTGTTTTAGAGTTATTCGCAGCATCGCAATTTTATAATTTGAGGTAAGTTCCCACGTTCTATGGTAAGTCCCCTCCCGAAATTTCCGCAATTTTCGATCTCCCAGATTCAAAGTTTTTTAAAGATTTCGGTCGGTACTTTTTTCACTCGTCCCAACTAGCTGTTCCAATTTGGAGTCTCGAAAAGTTTAACCGACTTTCCAGAAGGTTACATAAATGTGTATTTAATAGGCATTCTGAGGGTCTAATCAAACCGAATAACCGTATTATTAACACTGTTTACTGACCTTCGGTGGTGTAAAAACTTCCGAAAAATATCAAAACAAAGTTGTTCAAACACACAATCAATCATGTCCGCTATGAGGTGCTCCGAGGATCACCCCGGACCGTCTAAAAAACGGACGAAATTGCGGATGGCGACTGCGTCCGTGTCCCATCGGTCCAAAAACAATTCCACTGACTCCCCACCGACTGGAGGGAGCAGCAGCGATTCCGGAGCCGACAGTCGGAGCGGTCAGTCGGAGCGGGAACAGTCTGAACGGTCGGAATCCCGGACTCCGACTCCGCCCGGCGCCCCCGCGGCGCGGAACGCCGCCCCCGACTGCAAAATGTTTACCATCGACTCGCTGCTGGGCCGGCGGATAGAGGAAATCACCGGAGGGTCCTCGGACGGTCGCCGAAAACTCCGAACCGACGATCTGCGCGGGGAATTGATGGCCGGAAACCACCACCACCACGACGTCACCGGATTTGGACCCCCTGGATTTTTCTCGCCGCATTTTTTCCAAAGAGGATTTCTCCCGCCGTTTTCCGAAGCCTCGGTCACCAACGGGTTTCACAATCCCTTCCTGGCGGCTTTTCAGGTCAGTTAATAGACTTGAACGTTTTTATACACGCTTAATTTTAATTTAAACCTTTTTAAAAACACTTAAAGTTTAGCCTGAATGTTTTTATAAACACTTAACGTTTAATCTGAACATTTTTATAGAAAATTAACATTTAATCTATACGTTTTCATAGACGCTTTACGTTTAACCTGTATGTTTTTATAAACCCTTAACGCTTAAATTGAACGTTTTGATAAACCCTTAACGCTTAACTTGAACGTTTTGATAAACACATCATAGTTAAACCGCTCATAATTTTATTGTACCTGTTAGGTTAAGCCGGTTATGTAACCAATTATTATTTAGTTGCATCTTGTGTTTTTTTGCACGTGATATTTTTTCAAAAAACGAATGGTTACATTACCACTCATCTAGTTTCACCCTAATAGAATTTATCTTTAATTTCAAAAAAAATTATAAAGTAGTGCCACTGGTTTTTGTCAAAGTTTTTTAACTAATTTTTTTAAAACTTATCAAAAATCATAAAATAGGTTTAAAATGTGTATGAGATAATTTAAAATTTATTTTAAGCCTAAATGAGTCACAAACTTTTAGAAGAAAAAAATCCAAAACTTCAGTTTTGGTTAATCCTTTTAGAACGTTTTCAAATTTTTAGAAATTTTTATACTACGTCTTTAAGTTAATATGCTAAAATATTTTAAAAATTTAAAAGTACTTAAATAATTCTAAATGGCTTTTTGCCACTTTAAGCGAGTTATAAACATAGGCGTATTAAATCTATATTAATCAGATTTTTGTATTAATGATATGTGTTAAGGGTATTTGTCTTTTTTCAAAGGACAGTTTTCTCTAATTTTTAGCTGCCTCATTAAATTTTGCCGCTTTTCTCACAATAATCTCGTTTAATCTTTGCTTTCTCATAATTATTAGTCCTCTAGATACCTAAGCAAAAATATGACCGCTTCTTGTTTTCTTATGTGACTCGGATTTATCTCCCTGTCTGCTTATTAATATATCCATATTGTAACGCAGGATGCCACAACCCCGCCAACAACCTTACTTTCAAGCAGATCTTGGAGCGATTGCCTTTTGTGTTGATTTTAAAATCAAGATATATGAAACCACCAGCGAAACATAAACAAAGTTATTAAAAACCGTTTCAGCTAAACCCAACGTGGCTGCAACAGTTGTTTGCTGGATTAAAAAATGCCCCCCATTAAGTAACCATTCAAATCACGGTAATATGACGTCATTTTATCAGTCAATTAGATTCGATTTAATACAGAGTATTTGTTTGATAAAGTGACGTCATATTCTGGTGATTTGAGTGGTTACTTAATGGGGGCATTTTTTAATCCAACGAACAACTGTTGCAGCCACGTTGGGTTTACCTTTGAATATAATTTATAAAGATCCGTTGGTGAACGATTGGGGCATCCTTAGTTTTTTGACTACCCCGCCAGCTAAAACTTTTTCTAACAACTCTCCGTGTCAGATGTAACAATGTCAGATGTAACGTTTTTATAACAAATCCGTTTGTTAATGTTTCGTTGGTGGTTTCATATATGCACCCTAATAATAAAAAGAAGGCCAAAAGGCAATCGCTCAAGGAAACTCCCGCCAGGTACCACCTTTTGGCTACGGGGTGAGAATCCTAAACCGAAAGCTGAATGTAACTTACTTTGAGGCAGTTCCATTTATCTCTACCGCACCGCCAACTGCCTTAACATAATTTTTGCTGTTTTCTGCCTGCCTCCATTTATTTTTCTATCTACTTTTGAGGCGATTTCTGCTGCCTCTGTCCTGCTTATAAACAACCGAGAAGGAGATTAGATGGCCGTTTGTCCTTTTTAAAATTTAACAGTAATATACTCCCTTCAAATGTTAAGCTACAGCGCTCCGGGAATTTACAGCTGAGACAAATTCGGCGCTTTGCCTTTAAATATAAGAAATAAAAATAATCTTGAAGCTTATTTAACTTTTAAATAGTTAGTTTTATGTTAATCTATCGGAATTTTGAACTTTGAATCAATTAACTAAGATTTGGCGAAAAAACTCTATGGTGTTATACTTTTTAATTATTTTACCAATCAGCACATAGGGCTGAACTCCGAATCTCCGAGGGAAATAGGAAATATACAAAAACTAGTGATGTTCCCACCTTGCAATATCGGGCTCCGGTGCTCCGGCCATTTTAACCGAAAGGAGGTGCGAAGCTCCGGAGCTCGGTTCTTTAAAAAACCACTTTTAAGCGTATTTAAGCTTTAATATGTTTTTAAGTTATTATATTTGCATATTTAACAGTTTTTTATTGTTTTTAACTAGTTTTTTTTAAAAAAATTCAGCTTAAAAAATTGATAAAATAATTTATGGCATTAGTTCCTAATTATTCACGAAATTGGTACCAAAATAGAACGGAGCTCCGAGGGTTGATACGCAGCTCCCTAAAGCGTAGCTCCGCTCCGGAACTACGGACCTCGGAGCTTCGGGGAAAATCACTAAAAAAACACAATAATATAAAATAATATACGAAAAATGGTTTTAGGCTCGATTGTCCTCGCCTTTTCAGCACAACCTGGTGCTGCCGCAGGCGATTTTGGCAGGCAACCCCTTCGTGTTGGGACCGGGCGCGGCCTCCGCGGTCGGTGCCGGGGTCGGTTCGTCGTTCCCGCCGACTTCCGCCGACCGCCGACCGCAACCCAATCCAAATAAACCGCCGCCGGTGAAAAAGTACAAGTGCGACATCTGTTCCAAGGCGTTCAGCAGGAGCAATACACTCATCACGCACAAGGTTTGTGGGTTTTTTTTCGTTTTATTTCACTCGTTGTTACTACGACGCAAAGTGTCGGAATCGTGATAAAATACTCGTAACTGTGATCACGTAATTTTTAAACAGATACTGTAAACGTAATAAGTCAGGGTCACGTAATTTTAAAACAGATACTGTAAACGTTATGAGTCAGGGTCACGTAGTTTTAAAACAGATACTGTAAACGTTATGAGTCAGGGTCACATAATTTTAAAACAGATACTGTAAACGTTATGAGTCAGGGTCACGTAATTTCAAAACAGATACTGTAAACGTTATGAGTCAGGGTCACGTAATTTTAAAACAGATACTGTAAACGTTATAAATCAGGGTCACGTAATTTAAAAACACAAACTGTAAACGTTATTAGTCAGGATAACGATGATTTTATACTGATTGTGACACTTTGTGTCAGAGTAAAGGCTCACGGTCTTTTAGACAGTTATTTCAGTTTCCGACTTGGGTGCTTCGGTCTCGATGTAAAACTTCAGTTTTAGTTTTCACGTTTTAGAGCCGCTTTACATTTGATATTAGTTTGGATTAAAGTTTTACTTTTTTAACTTCGTTTTTTTTATTTATCTTATCGCTTTGTAATTTTTTCACTTTTAATATACTGTAAACTAAATTTTACATTTGAAGTCATTCCATTTTCTTGGGTTACCTCGATGAAACCTTCGTTGTGCGGTGATAGAATCTCCCTCTGACCACTGTGGTGTGTAAGAATTCACCGCGGTAAACGCTGCGTATCACCTAGGTCATACCTAGGTGGCACGGATGCTGTATGCGTGATTAAAATTTGAATATGCTACCGTCTATTTAACACTTATCAGCTTTAACTATTTCAATTGGCTCCGCTTACTGGGCCGTTTGCTAACTGAAACTAACGCGCAAAAAAAACCAGCTTATACACTGCGTCCGCAGCAATAACTATACTTTTATGACTCACATAGGTATGACCTAGGTAATACGCAGAATTAACAGCGGTGAATTTTACACATCAACATGGTTAGGGTCAGTGGAGGTTACCACTAAAGTAAAACAAACGTTTGACTGTAGCAATCGAGGAAAAGGCGATTACGGGAACGGGTTAAGCCTGGTTCTTATTATACCATGGATTTCTTAACAAGCTTCATTAACCAGTTTTTAGAAGTTTGTCATTATTTTTATGCAAAATAAAATCTGCTGAAATCACGAAAATTTAATTTTATTAGATTTGAACAATGTTCTAAAAATAAACGGTCGATTGTACCTTAGGTTTATGTTAAAATAAAAAAACGGCTAGTCCGATTCTAATGAAACATGAATTTAAAAAATATGTAAAATATGGTCTCAGTAATTTTTTTACAATTGCGAAATTTCCTCTTTTGAATTATATAAGTTAGAAGGTTGCATTTTTTATAAGAAACAACCATAAATAAAAAAAGTTGCGATTATTCAGTATTATTCAGAGCATGAAACTCTATCAGTCTAATCTTAGTTTATTTTAGACTAGATTTTTTTATTCGAACATTAACTTGGGCTGAACTCGCTTTTTTAATTCTATTTTAGTAAAAAAATTTAAGGCTAGTATATCATGTTTTCCAAATACGATCTAAAAAATCAGGTTTCTATTGATATTCAAAAGGCCAAATTACTCAATAATAAAATTTAAAAATAATTCAAATATTTTCTGCCGATATACAACGTATGCTTTTTTATTTGTTCGTGTATCAGGCGTTTGCTAAATTTTTTCTTAATTAAACCTTCAATTACGGTCAAATTCTTGTACAAATAGTTGCGAAAAAATGCGTTTTTGTTAAAAAATTTTATCATTTTTTTATAAAAAACACGTGTTTTTATATAAAAATACCAGATGACTAAAATGTTTAATTATTTACAATTACGACAATCTCTATAAAATTTCCTCCCATAGGTCAAAAATTGTTTAGCATAGTTGGCATGAAATAAGTTTAAATAAATGCCAAGTTAAAATATCTGAATTAAATTGCCAAAACAAGAAAAATACTAATTACATAGTACACTAAACTTTTAATTATCTGTGCGTTTGTTATATTCCGAGTATACTACATATCTATCAATGATTAAATTTTGCCCACGCTGTAATCTCAAACATGCCTAATTGCCGTATCTCATAATGTCATAGGATCAATATAGACGACACTTACAATAAAATAATTGCGATAGTACCAGAAAGTCTCAAGAGAAATAATCGAATTTATATTAGACGTTTAGTTTAAAAAAGTGTTTCATGTTGTATAGGGATTTTTGTTCGGCTTTATTTTAAAACTTTTTAGCTTTAAAAAGTTATGCTTGGCTGACTTCTAAAAAATGTTTGAACACAAGAAAAAATTAATTAAAATTGTGCGCTTTTTAAATAAAACTTTTAAATAGATAGTGATGAAAGCTATGATGCAAAAAACTTGGCCGAAGGCATAGAAACGCAGTTAAAGTTATTGAGTGGCCATAGAAGTGCCAACGGGCACTACGGGTACCGCCTGTTTGCTGGATCTTTTCTCTCGTTTAAATGAGTCCAGCTTGGCATGGCTAGAAAATTGTTGTTGTACGTCGGCTACACATGGCAGTTTTTCATCTAGCAAACCAGTGGACAATCACAGCTCTATTGTGTGTAGAATTTGTACCACTGGCCTTGCAGAAAAACCTATGCTGCCCATGTACGACGTTAAATAGTAAGATCAATATCAGGCGACCTAAAGGTCTTTTAGACGATGACCTCGGAATGGGTAAACACTGCATACAGTAAACACTCTAGCGGTAAAGGTTGCCAACATCGTTATTACTGTTGGACGAAGAATCTCAACCATAGGGCTGTAAGTTTTTGCTCCTCCTGGCTTGTCTAAGCGCCTGCCTTGTGCATTCTCTTCATAGGAAAGCTAGGTTTCAGGCAATGCAACAACAACAACAAAGGGCAGTTAAAACTGCTTTAGCAAAAACATTGACGGAGAATAGGAGAATTCATTATCGAGTTAGATATAAAAACTATCCTTCAAAGTAAAACACCTTTTTCCTCCTGTTCCTATTAAAATATGTTAAAAATGATAAAGACTAGAAAAAATTTTTAGGTGAGCATATTTTGCTAACGGTACATTTGATTCATACAAATGTTTCATTATTGTATAGAATGTGTTTAATATTTGCTAATTATCGTTTAAATGGAGATAGATTAAAAACTACCCTTCAAAGTAAAGCACCTTGTTCCTACTGTTCCTATTACAGTCTGTTAAACATAATGGAGGCTAGAAAAATTTTTTAGGTGAGCATATCTTGCTTACACTATAGTTGATTCTTACAAAAGTTTCATTATTGTATAGAATGTATTTAATATTTCCTATACATTGATATAATTACCGTTTAAGTTAACGGTAATGTTAGTGAAATGTGCTCACCTGAAACTTTTTGTCCAGTCTCAATCATATTTGACTCGACTATATATAGTTGTCTTTATGTATACCGTACCCGCGACACTCCGTGAAAGGCTTGCCGGTCGATAGAGAATATCGTCTCTACTACGGCAAAATGAGACACTGTCATTATGAATAATATATGTGACTGTGACTTATTCTGTAGTTAATAGCGTGCTGTTTGAAATCGTAAATGAGTCACAGTCGCATATATTTTAAACGAATTGTGGCTCTTTTCGTGGTAGTAACGACGATATGTTATTGTCAGTCTGAAAGTTCCTAAAGAAGAGGAATGAAAGGTTGTCTGGGCGCTTAAAGATTTTCACTTCTTATCTTATCCCGCCAGAGGTGGAATCAATTTTTTTGTTATGTTTTATTTCTAATATGACGCCATTTGAGATATATTTTATATTAGCATATTATTGTTTTTACATTATTTTTTCAGATTATATATTAATCAGTTATACATTTCATTGTTATGATTTTTTTTTATAAATTTTTGTCAATTAATCAAAAGTATACCAAAAAAAAACTTTTTCATTATCCAAAATGTTTTTACAGATATTTATTTTATAAGAGAAAAACTGTTTTTTTTTAAATTATTAAGGTGTAAGTTAAATGTTGTTGGATAGCCCAAAAAATATTTAAAAACAAGATGCAATGGAATCGCTTTGTAATTTTGTTATTAACATTTGCAAAAAGTAATATAATTTTTTTTTTGTTAAAACATGATGTAACTTTGCTTAGCAGTCTTACCGTATAGGTTTAACATATAAAAATATAAAATAATAAAGAAAAGCATAGAAAAATGGGATTAAGTCGAGAATAGGTATTTGAAAACTTAAGTACTCAGTTTTAAAGTTAAGTTTTAAATTTATTACTTAAAAACATAGCGGATAAATATGTTGTAAGCTTAAAGGCAACCCAAAAATGCCAAATCTAACAAAAAAAATTTCGGCAAAATCCTTAAAGACTTATTAATTTAAAATAATGACACTTTAAATTTTTGCATTTTTTTAAAAAGATGAGCAGATTAACATTTGGATTTTGTAGTAATTGTTACTTTGTTTTATGTTTTTTTTTAATTTCTAAAAATTATAAAAATTAAACCACTAAACATTAGTGAAATTTAATCTTTTCTGTAAAAAATAGAATATAATGAAAATTGCTAAAACTACGGGCCAGCACATATTTTCACTGCCATGAGACGATTACCGCACGGCATACCTAAAAAAATGCATGTGCATACATAACATATGAATGCGTATGCTTGAAACTATGCATACGTATGCTTGAAACTATGCATACGTATGCTTGAAACTACGCATACGTATGCTTGAAACTATGCATACGTATGCTTGAAACTATGCATACGTATGCTTGAAACTATGCATACGTATGCTTGAAACCATGCATACGTATGCTTGAAACTATGCATACGTATGCTTGAAACTATGCATGCGTATGCTTGAAACTATGCATACGTATGCTTGAAACTATGCATACGTATGCTTGAAACTATGCATGCGTATGCTTGAAACTATGCATACGTATGCAATTTGGCAAGTTCCTGTAAAATATGTTGTTCTCTTTTAATTCTTTTTTTTATTAATTTACTTCCATGTATTTTTGGTAAAACTGCCTTTAAAACATTTAGTAAAAATTTAAGTAAAAATTACACAAGTATTGAATTTATGCCATTTAAGAAAACTTTTTTTATTTTGAGTATTGAGAAAAAGATTTCTTGGGAATTCTTCGAAAAAAATTTGTAATGTCAAAGAATTATGAGAAATTGAGAGCCATTTTGAAACATACTTTATTATTTTAAAAATAGAATTCCAGGGTTGTTTCTGCTATAGCAACTTTTTTTTATATTTAAAGCTTTCTGATGGAATTCCACTTTTACTAAAAATATGTAAGATTGCCAACTGTATAAAAAATTGTTTTTTTTTTAAATTTAAAACCTAGCATAAACAATTAATAATACGCATTATAATTCTTATTTTGTATGAATTTTCCATAAACGTAATTTGTGTATTAAGCAAAGGATGTTCTTTTGAGCAAATGGCGTCATGATTAACACCGGGGTGGGGCTAAGACCGGGCGAGAGAGCTGTTGCAATTAGTGGGACAATAGGAAAGCCCCGCCTCTGAATTATTTAACGAGCGGAGGAGCCTTCCTTTTCACTTTCCTTCAATGGCCATTGACCGTCTATCTTTGCGCACTGGAATATATTATGAACTGTAGCCTACATAAACGCTAAAAGCATACTGTTTGGGACGAGAAGGGGGTCTCATCTGAAAAGCCGACATATGAAGGGTTCTAAAAACCCACGGATGAAACACAAGGAACCAATTTTGCGAAAAGATTGATAAAATGACATCATAATACTTTGAATATGGTTAAAAATGATTTTTTTTAATTTTGGTACAAAACCCACACCTTTTTTACACAAACTTGGTGTTCATATCGTCCTTTAAATGGTCCTACAATTCAAAGTTTAAAAAAAACACCTTTTTTTCTCACTATAACTGCAATTTTTTTATGAAAGTTTTTAAGTTACGCCATACTGCACCATTTTTGTTTAACGTATCATAAAATTTTTTCAAAATTTTGCAATTTTCGAAGTCTAATAACTTGCTGATTTCTTAACTAATATATAAAATAATTAAAATATTTCTTGATAGAGTTATGGTATCTTTAGCGTGTTCTTAACTAGATTTCTATTGTGTTATTTTATTAACTCAAAAATATAATTTGCATACTAAGAAAGGTGTGCAGGCATTACGTTAGTTTCCATATAAAACCATGTATTTTGTTTGTTTTTAGCGCATTCACACCGGGGAAAAGCCATTCAAATGCGAGCATTGCGGCAGAGCGTTTCGACAACCTGGAAACTTAACTCGGCACAGACTGACGCATACTACGGTACGTACACGAATTTTTCATGTTCTTTTTGTTATAAAATAGCGGCATATTGTAAGGTCCATTTCAAACTGAGGTGACAAGTGACAATGCATTCACACCGCAGTGAAAAATGACAATGCAACAAAACGGCAAACTGTAAATTCCACCGTCATCGACCAAAATCTACCGTAATCTACCGTAATTTTTAGTATTATGCAAATTTTAGCCCAAGTCTAAGTCTAACCTGCACATCAATATATAATTTGCGTAAATTTGAGGTGGTGTCGGTGTCGGTGGAATTTACAGTTGGCCACAAAAGGCGCCCGAAACTCGTTGTTACTCTTGTAATTTGTTATGTTTTCTATTCGGTGTGAACCAGCCCTGAAAATACATTTTGGTTAAGATGTGTCGAATTTTCACAATTTTTTTAATAAATTTTTACGTCTATTCAACTTAAGTTTATTCTTGAAAGATATTTAAATAATTTAAAGTATACTGGTGCTTTCTTCTTAAATAATTCAATTATATTCTATGTGGCAAATTATTAAATAAAGACTTCATATACTATTTTTTTAAAGTTCGTGATGTATTAATTTTATATTTTGCTAGAATTCTTAAAATTATTAATTTTTACATCGCGTCAAAAAAAAACCATAAAAATTGTAATAATTTTTTTGTCATGCCACAGCCGTTTTGCGTTGTATCATAATAGAAAAATTAAATATTGTTCTTTATGTTATGATTGCTATAAAGATAAAATATTTTTAAAAAATTCATCTATATTTTTCGATGCAATTGCTTGAAAAATAGGATAGTATTTACACTGTTTGTTTATATAATGTATATACAATGAATTAAACCTGGTAAGTTTTGTGTGGGTTTTCTAATGGGTTTAAAAACAAATGTTTTAGCTGTCATATTATAATTGTAATTTTAGAGTTTGAAATGCCAAAATTACAATTAATTGATTCAGTTTTGCTTAGTAATTCCGCAATAAACTACGAGGATTTTAGAAGTTTTTTAAGACCACAGCTAGTTTGCGTCTGAACGATTTTGCAAACTTAATTTAGTTTCTTCATAGAAATTCACTGTTAAAAAACTGAAATTAAGCGAACCAAACCTTCAGGCAAAGCTTCAATCTTTCGTTAAAATCATGTTTTTAATATAAAGCTGGGTTCTAATCTTAATGTATTTTGTGTCATTACTTCTCCTACGATTTTTTTCTAAATTAAGAAATCATAACGACATGAATTGCGGCAGAATTTGCGATTTTCTATTCTTAAGAGATTAATGTGCTAAATTACTTGACGTTCGATGATAAGCATAGCACTCCCATTAATTTAAGCGACACGAGATCGCCATTCTTAATGACCGAGGCAATTAATAATATTATTAGATAGCGCATTGCCGTTCCGTGCCTTTTAGTTCAAAGAACAGGTATGTATAACGGAGTATTATCAAAAATAATTGAATTAAGTAGACCTATTTTATGATCAAAGATAGGGAGGGAACAGAGGGAAAAGAACAGGAGGAAAAAAAGTTATGTTATTTCAAAAAGTTATATTGTCAACAAGCTGAGAAGTTATCATATAACAAAACGTGCACTCGGTTAGAATAAAAATTCGGGTAGAACTTAGAAAGTGAAAATATGATATGAATTAAAGTGAAAGGCGGAAGTTTAAGGCAGGATATGACTAGTGGTGAAAGGTAAAATTTTTTCTAGAAAATACATTTTTAAGGATTAGATCTTGAATGACGCGTATTTAAAAAAGTCATTAAAACTTACAACACTAATTTTTATCATTTTAGTTATAGGCAAATAAATAGCTGACATCGATAATTGCAGTAGTGAATCTACAATTTAATAGCAAAAACATTCAAAAATTTTCACTCAGGCGGTGTAATAAAAAAGATCAAAACCTGTTTTTTGATAATTTTTTATTAAATTACTTTATTTGGAACCCAATTGTACATTTTTAAGGGCTAAAACTGGTTAATTTTTTAATATTTTGTGAAAAGGTCGAATTAAAAAAATCAGCGTTCTTATTGGTGTAAAAAAGATGTTCTTACCACACAATTTTAATTGATCCATTTATGCCTGCAGTCTAATTTTCGACGTCAGCAACATATAATTCAACCATAGTGATATAAAAACAAACGAGTCAAGCCAAAAACTTAAATTTTAATTTTAGTGCAATAAGGGCCAGTATTAAATGACTAGGAATATTTTTTCGCAAAATCTAAACCAGTTTTTTTAATTTTATATTTAAAAACTGGCTGCGATCATTGAAAGAGCCTGAAAACAACCAAGATTTAATCACCAAAATTTTAAGGGCTAGTAAATTAAAATAGAACTTTTACAAATAATTATATTGATATCAAAAACGACCAAAGGTGGCTTGTATTTATTTTTGACGTTCTTTTTTAAATATTAACAAAAAACGCTTTTTTTCATCTTCCAAACAAATTTTAAATTTTAAGGACAGCCCCAAAAAGACACGCGATTCAATGTTTATGTCTATCTTATGTGTAGGGATAAGCAAGTGTTTTAAAAGTTCATTATCGGGAATTCTGAACAAATATTTTGTAACAAAAATCAAAAAACCATGCTCATTTAACATTTAAAACGCAAATTTGTAATAAAAAAAAATTTAGAGAAAAAATTTTTCTTAATTTTAATTTAGTCTTAACATAGTCTTTAACATGGTCTTAATTTTATAAAAATGCATGAAAAAGCTCGTACTAGACGACTACATTTTTTTGTATTTTTTACTACTAAAAGATTTGTGTTTTTTTTTGTGAGCTGAGGGGCAGATTTTTGTCCCCGTATAAGCTGTAGAAGCGACGTCAAAGATAAACAATATTTTAACCATTTCAACTAATAGCCAACAGCTTAAGCCAAGTTCGAAAATATCTTTGTACAAAGCACCGTAAGTGAGATATAATATTTTATGTCTCGAGTTTCATTGCCATTGCACAAAATGTTTAACATACATACTATATGTGTGTGAAAAAGTCTTTATGTGTTGAATGTTAACATTTACCTTAGCAAAAAAATCTTTTTCCAAAATATAAAATAGCAAATTAATGGAGACAAATAACATAACTAATTTTCATTTCAAAAGTTTTTGCTCTGTCAATTAGCGTGGTATTCTTTTTAACAACAGAAAAAATAGCACATTATTGTGAAAACACGTTTTTTTATTTTTATTCTTCAAAATTATTGCTCTTTCGCTGTTAAGCTACAACGAATAGCTAAAAGTTAAAAAAATACACTTAGAATTTACGTATGTGTTTAATTTGCATAAAAATCTAAATTTTTAGGTTAAACCCTATATTTGTTCCCAGTGTGGCAAAGCGTTTAATCGGGCGTCAAATTTGCACACGCACATGAGAACCCACAACAGTTTTCGACCATTTTTATGCCCCTATTGTGGTAAAGGATTTCACCAGAAAATTGATTTGAAAATCCACGTTTATACGCATACAGGTAATATTTTTTTAAATTTTTTTTGTTTAAAAGAAATAGATTCTAGACGCTCTGTTTTTTTCGCGGGGGTTCAGAGAAAAATAAATTTTTCAAATGTATTGATGCTTGGTAAGTTTAATTCAAGACAATATACATAGTCTCAGTAATATTGAAAAAAATATTGCTATAGTGAGGGTATTTGGTTCCGTTGTTAGGTATCTTGACAATTTTACGTGTTTTACTTTAAAACAAAACAAGACAAAAGAATGAAGAATAAATAGCGAATAATAAATAAATAATAAACATATAAAAATATAAAAAAGAATAAATATTGAAGAATAAATAGCGGTGAAGGTATTTTACCTAACAATATACATTGTAAGATTGCTTTGATATTATTGTTATACGCAGTGTTTGGTTACGTTTTAATGCTGATTATTTGACTTTGCTTATTTTGTTTTAACTAACTTTTAAAATGAAAATAAAGTTCACAAAAACTGTTGTATGAGTACTACCAACCCTACAACATGGTTTGGCTCGTGTTGTTCGTTTTCTATTTTGAAAAGATTGAAAAAAATTAGTTCGTAGAAATGATATAATGAAAAAAAGAAATAAAAAACAGAAAGAAAATCATAAAAAATATGAAAGCATAAATTATAAAAAAAGTATTTTGTATTTTATCGCAATCTTTTTTAACCAATTTTACTTAAAAAATAGCAAAAATAAAAAAAGCAGCTGCTAACTGCTAATGCAACCGAAAAAAATTGTTTTAAGTAATGCGTTGAACAACCAGTCTAAACTGCGTCTTTCAATCCACCAAAGTTTTGTAAGAAAAAATTTACATAAGCATGATTGGTACGCAGCTGATTGGTCGTTCCGTATGATATTTATTTCAGTATTAAATAATTTGCATAAGCATGGTTGGCACGCAGCTGATTAGTCGTTCTGCACGATGTTTATTTCAGTAATAATGGACCTACCTACCATAACAAAAAATGGGTCGGCGGTCCCAGCACGATACAGAATTCTGCTCAATTTAAATGCATTTATTTGTATTATATTTAAAACTGAAAATGCTAAAAATAAGAAAACATATATTTGAAAAGTCTTAGCGGCTTTTTTTGTATTAAAATCCAAGCATTGGAAAACGATTTCTTTTTCTAAGTAACCCAAAAAATTTACATATGAAAAATCTCAGTTACGCAAAAAATTGCCTTAAATAATGATTAAAAGTCAACCAAAATAATTGAAATTGTTTTAATTATATTGTTAAATTTTTGGTTTCTGAGAAAATTGGGTAAAATTACTTATTTTATAACGAATTCTGATTTCGCGGCGGGACCGCGGACCCAAAATTTTGTTATGCTAGGTAGGTCCATACTTTCAGCAGTTTTTGTGCGGTTTTCCAACAAAAAATTAAGTTGATTCGACTGTTGCGAACGCACTTTTCAACCAAACCGTATGTATATTATCCCTTACCTTAACTTTAAGTGATTGCAGTTTGTCAATATTAATGCCAACTTGTTTTTTTTTTTGCTTCGGAACGTCTGGGATAAAAATTGGTGTATGATAGTTTAAAATAAATACGACCGCTGATGGAAGGTATATCATACCGTCTTCACTACAGCAAAATGCGCCACAATCATTATAAAATACACGCGGCAGGGGCACTTTTTTTCGGTTAATATAGTACCTTTTAAAAACTAAAATCAGTCAGTCACACACACAGTCGCCTATATTTCGCAGGAATTGTGAGTCGTTTCTCCGTAGTAAAAACCGTACCTCTCTCGGCCCATCCAGACCCGATCTGTTTGCCCAACTAATGCACCGCTTCCGCAGCCATAAAGGTTAAAAATCGGAGATGTAGCCATTTGTTCTACGGAAAAACCGTCCCGCCGCCGCTCTTTAATGGTACCCGGCAAACAAATCGGAGCGCGGTTACGGTATTACGCAACGGATACGCTTTCAATTTCGCGCGAAACTCAATTCTATATTATAGAAACGAAAACCTCCTAATGATTATAGCTAAATATTTTTTATTGATTTTCTTTGTTTTGAAAAATTACAACTTTTAGGTTAAACCCTGAGCCGGGTGAAACGTTTTCTAGCAAATTATGTTGTTAATGTTTCACTGAGTTACATAATTACCCTGATCTAAGAGTCAGCCCAAAAAGCAATCGCTTAATTCCAATTTTTTGTTAGTTGTTTCCGCGTTTACTAGTTTATTGGTTGAACGGTAGTTATTGCTAACTATAAAAAATAAGCGCTTATTTTCTAGTATAAAAATAATTTAGAGACTAGTGGTGGCGTCCAAACTTAACAAAAATAATATATGTAATGACACCAATGTGGAGGAGAAATTCGAAAAAGGTCTTTAAAACAATGATTGCGTGTTATATTTCGCATTCAGATCTAAGCACAAACGTTAAAAAAATCAAGAAAATTTAATAATATTAATAAAAGTAACGAAATAAGATTGTAAAGTTAAACGATCGCCAAAATGTTCTCTTTGTAACTAAAGTTGTTCAGTGTTAATAACTTCCACAGCATTATGACGCTGAAGCCATTTTCATCCAAAAGAGCACTTGTAAAAAAATTGATTTTCAATAAACGTCGAGATCTCTAATTTTTAACTCCTCTCACATTGATTACTACAGCGCAAAGCATATAGCTGCAAATGACGAAGAGTATAGAGCACCTACCATTTTAAGATCCTTATAATTCAAACGTGTATATTTTCTATAACTATAAATATATATATATTATTTATACTGTATAATTTTATAGGAGAACCACAGTTTCGACCAGGACTTGTACAAGCTGTCCCTTAAACAAGAATTGATTTGAACACTTTAGACGCTTGCAAAGTGGTAAAATCTCCGCTGAAATGATGAAAATCAGAAGTTATGTGAAGTGAAATATTACGATAAACTGATATTAATGGAGTGTGCGAAGTCATATTGTAAATTTTACTGCATGTGCGGCCAATTCGATTTTTAAATTTCGGGTAATTGCGAGGTGTTCCAGTTATATTTTTTCGTTCCTTAATTGCAGTGTGATAAGTTATGTTTAGTTATATCAGCGTAGGACAGAGCTTTAAAAATGTGATCACTGTAAATAGCATTGAAGCATTTGTCAAAAGAATTCTTATTGAATATTTCAAACTATTTTACTCCTGGTAGGTTTTGCATGCGATGAATAGATATTTCTTGAAATATTTTTATTGGATGACACCATTTATTGAATGTTCTTATATTGACCATGTTATCTTGTTCAACTTTAAATTACAATATCAAAATAATTTAGAAAGGGTAGTTTTGATGTTCGGAATGAATGAAAATTTGTTTTGTCTAATAGTAAACCTAGTATTAATAATCAAAACTTAGTCGTTTGCTAGTCATATTTGATTAAATTTTATGCTTTAAAACTTTTTACAAAAGCAGAACATTTCTGAGTTATAAAAATAGGTTATTATTTAAAGTCGAAAATTTAAAAGATTTAAACTCTAATTTTTTTGTGAATTCTATATTTTGGTTTGTATGAAGATTTATAAGTTTACCTTTCGTTGTAAGATGCCTTTTTCCCATAATTGAAACATTTTTAAAGTTTTTATATATAATATCGGAATAGCTCACGACTAAAAACGTAATTTATTTAAAAAAAAACAACAAATTTGTATAAATTTTTGCATTTTTTACTAAACTTTTACAAAACTAAATTATGTTTTAATGGAAAAAGGCGAATTGTAACGAACTTTGTATGTTTGCCATATTGTGAAAGAAAAAACAGGTGATTTTTTTTGTTTTTTAAGGGCATGTATGGTAAAAAAACACAGTTTTAAATTCATAATTATGCACAAATAAGCACTTAGCTGCACAGTGGTATATTAGATTGTAATACAAAGCTATTTAACAATTTTTAATATTAACATTTTGATTTTTAAATTACCAGTTTAATTAGATATAGTCTGAAAAATATTATCAAGACATAACTTTTAGATCCACGATAATACAATTATTTCTTTACAATTATTTTTTTAATCCAAAATGCAATGTTGTCAAAAACAAGGAACATGTTTCATGTTTCTTTTGTTCTATTTTTGGGTTTGCATTGCACTAAAAGTTGTTAGAAAAAAAATTAAATTACAATTAAATTTTTTATCGATTTTAATTTTATATAAATGTAGTTTTGGGTAATGATAAATAATAACGAATTATTAGAATTTAAAACTGAAATTAATAATATATAAATTGCAAAATTTTTGTTATAGTGTTCTATTTTATTTCTGTCATTGATATTTTCACATAGATTTATTCTCGCTGACCGAAAAATAAAAAAACAGATATAATCCGTAATATAAATTGTACTTGAATAAAACCCGAATTATAATAATATGCAGAAAATAAAAGGTTGGCTAAAAGTAATTTCCATCCTATACTTAGCGTGTAATTATTTATTTCCTGAAAAATTATTTAGCAATTAATAATTCGGCGTTAGTAGAATCCGGGCCCACAATTTTACATTTGCTAAAACCGCGTAAATTATACCTGGAGTAAGCCACAAAACCACATACTAATGAAAAACACACACCATACTTTTATTACTTGTGATAAGGGAAGAGCCTTAAGCTGTTTTTTTCGCTGTTTTGAAAAAATTATAGTTTCTACAAAAAATATGAGCCGGAAGACTTGTTGAAGTTGGCATATTTTACTAGCAAAACAGGGATTTGGACAATAAATATTTTCATGCGTATAGATAACGTTAAAAGCCTTAAATTAATAAAAGCTAGTATGATTTGAACGTGCCATTAGCGATATATTCTCAGTTAATTTTTTTCAAGTCGACATTAGTTTTATACAAACTTAAACGAGTGCATGTTATAGTACAGAAATTAAACCACCACTTTCTATAGAATAATAAAACCGCACCTGTTTTTTTACCTTATAACTGCCTATACTTCTTTATTTATTGTTAACTGTTTCTTTACGGATTGACATATTATGTAGATTGTTTAGTAAAGCGAGTCCTGTCTTGTCATCAAAAACATTACCGTAAATAAATTCATTAAATTTTTTTCGTAAAAGCTAATAAAGTGATGTTATGGATTAGTGTTGTGAACAATACAATGTATGAATTTCATATAAGAAATAATTTGCATATTGTTTGGTTGGAAAGTTCGTTCGCAACAGTTTTCCTTGTTGGTAAACCGTTGGAAAACAGCTGAACGTACTTTTACCAAACTGAACATTATAATGAAATGGCTAATCAACTGCACAGCAACCATGCTTTTGTAACTTAATCCACACTGTACACAAATTAATATTTTACATGAGATTAACCCATAAAACAACCATATAACAATAAGACACATACAAGAATAATAATACTATGGCGTTGGGTTTTTTTCACCTGTACGAATGGAGTCTAAATCGGTGTATGCTGGTGCCAAGTTTGGTTGTGCAAATAAAAAATTCAAAGTTTAAAAACATATTTTATCCAAGCAAAAACATTATGGTTCAGTTTGAAGGTCAGTTTATAATCTGCCACTCTATTGAAAATAAAAATAAAAATATTTATTGTACACGTCACATGTATGAAATGCAAAATAACATTTGCATACAATATAAAGACACAAAAAAAGAAAACAGGTATAAGGTTGTCTAAAACAAAAATTTATGCAAACCCAGAGCACATATCAGAAATAAATTGAGGGTTAAGTTTTTTTAGCAGAAGATTTAACAGAAATAGCATGTCATGGGGCAACAAATTTCTCCACATAGAGATCATATTAGTAAAAAAATCTTTGCGAACATTCACACATAAATTTTTAATTAGGATTTTATAACCATTGTTTCTAGTTTTACAATAATTTGAAAACATAAAAAATCAGAACAATCTACATCAACTTTTTGTGTATGATTTTGTAGCAGTTTATTAAACCATTTTTAGTACGGCAAGCTTCCGAACTTTTGATTCCCAAAAATTTTAAACGATCAATGTACATCTTTTTTAAAGAACATTTGTAAAACATCTTTCGGGTTAAAATATGCTGCACTCGCTTAACAAACTGGATATCTTTTTTTAATAAGGTGAACAGACCGAAGTTTCATATTCAACTAAAAGAGGTATATAACGAGTATAAGCGTGCAATAGAATATCTTTATTTTTTAATTTAAAAGGCTCGAAAAAGAAGCAAAGTTTTGGATAATGCCTTGTTATATATTTCTTGGCAGTGCAATGAGGAGTTGAGATAGCTGGAAAACTTAATGATCAGCACCCGATTGCAGTAGAGAGCACTAACTCCTAAGTTCCCTTATTGCTGCGTCATTTCAGTAGACCGTTTTTACAATACCTTTTTATAAGGGGCTCCAGCGCTATTTTTTAAGGGAGGTCTGGATCTCCCTATTTGCATAAAAAACGGTTTAAAAATTAATAATAACATGCTTTAAAATTCTAAATAAAAATGTCGTGACAAATTTTATCGTATGATAATCAATTGCGGCACTGAAATAATTGTGAAAAAAAGTTTTTTATCGCTCGGGTTTATTTAACACTTATAACGATCGTCAGTTTTACCAAAAATTCCATTTTGATAAGGAGTCCGTAAAATACTTGTGCAATATTTTTGGTGAAAACGTTGATTCAAATTCTAATTTAGATTTTTTTAAAATAAGTTTTGAAATAATTGCAGCTTAAAAAAATAAAATATGATATAAAAATTAATAATTCAGAAAATTTGCACAACAGTTTGGATTTCCGCAGCTGAAACCGGCGTTTCAAGATACATTATAAACTATTGTATTTGTATTAAAGTTTAAAATCAATAGCAAACTAACCCAAGGTTATACAGCCTTAAAACTAACGCAAGATTATACATCCTTAAATGTGCAAGCAGTGTGCTATCAAAATTACAAGTGGACTGTTTACGCTTTTTGGCCAGGTGCAATTCATGACAGTTTTATATTGCGAAAAAGTAAGACTTTTCGAGATTTTTAATCCGGAAATCATCAGTGCTTATTACTTGGGGATGGTGGGTTTAGTAATGGTTTTCCTTGGCTTTTAAGACCTGTTTAAATCCGATAAATTGTCCACAACAGTGGCAATGAGTAGTTTTATTAAAAAAAATTATATTTTAATTTTAAAACTGTGCTTTTATATAAAATTTATAAAGCTTTTTGATAAGATGTCATTTTATTAAAACAGTTAACCATTCAGGTTTTATTGAAAAATTTATACCTAAAAATTATTATTTGAACTACTCATCTTTGCCAAAAGCAAGTACAATTATGCCCAAAAACATCCAAAGTTCTGGTGGAACAAAGTTTTGGTCAAAACAAAAGAACGTTTCTAGGAATGAGTCAGGGTTATAGAACCACTCCGGAACGCGCAAAAATGGCCTACGTGGCGGCTATGATTTTACACAATATAGCCAAGGATCGTCATTAGCCAGACAGTTTCGATGACGCACGCCCAGAAGATTTTTATTAGACAGTGACTCTTCTTCTGAGCTTATAGCCGTTGATAAACCAACATTTAATGATGGAAAATTATTTAGAGACCATGTGATTCAGACCTACTTTACGGCTGAAATGAATTAAGCATAAATAATAATTTTAGAAGAATAAAGCACATTTATTTTGAAAACTGAATTGGTTGTCCATTTTTTTTATTGATGTACTGATATTCTACCTGTGCTTGTATTTTTTTTTTATTTTGCATGTTTCTATTAAAAGAATTATTTAAGTCTTTTAAAATTAGTTTACTATTTATGTTACAACACGTTTTATGTTAAAAAAAAACACGGTTTTTTTTATGCGACATTCAAAACTTTTAAAGAATCGAAATTTATAACAAAATTTATAATACCATAAACTAAAATATACATAAAAAGGGGGATTTTATTTCGGCGTTACTGTGATAAAAAATATGCTAGAACGCAATGAAACCAAGACATAGTTATTATTATATATCCAATCCCGAAAATTTAACTAAAAATTATTCCGCACAAAATGAAAAAAAAATTATAAGAGACAATTTCGAAATTGTCACCAAAAAAATGATATCAGCACAATTTTAAATTGCGTTTTTACGCTAATTTTTGTTTCTATTTAAACTTAAGTAAAAGGAAAAATCATCCTTTCCTGTATTTAAAGCCTTTTTAAAAATATTGAGTTATTCTAATAACAAATTTCAGCATAAGAGTTTCGATTCGGCTTCGATTCAGCATAAAAGTTTCAGCATAATTCGATTTCAATTTTTTGTTTTTTCAGACTCACATATTCTAGTTCAAATTTCAGTTTTTGCTTTTCTGACGAATTTTTTTTCAATTTCAGCCATTAGTTTCGCTTTTTCAATTTCATAATTTCCATATGCATGACATCAACATCACTTTGAGATATTTTTGACTTTCTTTTTATTGGAACTTTTTTTTTAAGTAAGAGTGACGAGCGTTTGATTTAAAAAGAGCTGTTGCCGAAGGTGGAGCTAAAAAAAAACAAAAATTTCATTATATAAAAGAAAAAATATATAAAAATAATAAATTTTTTATACTTATACATACCTCTTTTTAGACTGTTTTTCCAAAGAGGAAAATAAAAATTAAAAACAAAGGTTCAAATTTTTTGGTACCCTATATAAAAAGTTTGAAAATTTCGTCTTTTATAGGTTTAACTTAAAATTTGTCTCGAGGTACTAAAGGTGTGGAAAAAATGTAAATACGCACTAAGGATTGAACTTCCTAACTACTGTTAAATAGGGGAAAGTGCTACCGACTGACCTACACGGCCATGGTTTATATGAGCGTAAAAAACATATTTAAAGCGACGGTGTTCAAGAAATGTTAAAGTGTAATGGTTTAGACTACAAACTCGGATTTGATCACAAAGCACATAATTAGGATTTATGCATGATACACTTCGCATTGTATTTTGCACTTTTTTGGTTTTTTACGACTCTTTAGTTTAAGTGTGTACCTTAGTTTGATTTAACTGAAGAGCTGCTTAATTTTAATTTAGTGTCTTATAAATTTTTAATTGCTTATGCCACGTTGTTTTGTACTTTCAAACTCTCCCATTTTAAATTTGAATTCGAATGAAAAATGCCAAGGCACAACATCTAAATTTTATTTAAGTATCAGTGAGTTTGAGATATAATGCCTGGGAAGTGTGACTGGCCAAAATGGCTAAAAACTAACAAAATATGATTTTTCTAATTATGTTTGATGTTAAAATATACTTAATTTTACTTTAAATATGTTTTTTATTAAAAAAACTTCAGCAGGCATTCGCGCCGGCTCTCGCGCCGGCTCTCGCGCCGGTTTTCCGACCCCATCTAACTCCCTCGTTTTTCCTATAACCCTAATTACAATGTTTTTAAAGCGTTTTCTTTAACAAATAAAGCGGCTAAAACAAGGAAGCCAGCCATTGGGAACGGGGAGCCAGCTAACAGCCAGCAGACGTTTGCGCCGGCTCTCGCGCTTGTCTTCCGACCCCATTTAATTCGCTCGTTTTTCCTATAACCCTAAGTGCTACGTTTTCAAAGCGTTTTTTTATAAATAAGGAAAGCCAGCGATTTTCAAAAATAGGAAAGCCAGCAATTTTCAACCGGGAGCCAGCTAAGAGCCAGCAATTGAAAATCGACTTCTAATACTGCGTGCCAAACGCCTAGAGCGGAGTATTTTTGAAGCACTATAAAGAATTTTAGAGATTGTTTCAAATTTACGGTAAATGCCGTGTTGCATTAATTTTATTCAAAAGTCATTAGTATTATATGAGTAAATAAACAATGTTTTAGCAGTGTTAGTAATGATAATTTGCGATATAAGATTTTGAACATTTGAAAATAATATTACAATATTACAAAGTGAGTATCATCAGATCTCACGAGTATTTTGTTAAAATTGACATAAATAAAATATTATTAAGCAACGTACATCCAAAAAATGATCTAAGTGTATCAAGCAGGGTACATGAAAAAATGAGGTCAGAAGACCGGCGCGAGAGCCGGTGCGAACGCCTGCTGGCTCCTAGCTGGCTCCCCGTTCCAAATTGCTGGCTTTCCTGTTGTAGCCGTCTTATTTGTTAAAGAGAAGGCTTTGAAAACGTCGTGTTTAGTGTTAAGCAAAAACGAGCGAAAGTAAACGGGGTTGGAAGACTGGCGCGAGAGCCGGCGCAAACGCCTGCTGAAGGTTTTTAATAAAAATGTATTTAAATTAAAATTAAATATATTTTTACATCCAAACTAATTAGAAAATTCATTCGCTTAAAAACCGCATAAAAGCGAGAACCGGCGAAAAAGCCAGCATGAAAGCCTGCTAACTTCCTGGCGGTGATAAACAATAAGTTTGTAAAGTCATAGGTCGCACACAATATAAAAACTCGCTAATAAATTGATTGTGCCTTTCCTATTACATTGTGTCTCTCACTTCTAAGTTTTTTAACAGTGAATTAAACATCAAAGATAACCTACTACTGAAGTTAATCTAAGTGGTGGTGGGGGAGGATGTCAAATAATATTTTTTATAAATCATTGTTTTGGGGAGGGTATTTTTTAGAGGTACAGTTTTTCTAAAAAATGCGGTCGCGGGAGGCTGTCAAAAATTAGAAAAATGTTTATCCCCCAAAACCCTATTTTTACTGATCAATTCCAGGAACTCCTAAATTTTAACGGCCGGGGAATGTTGTTTCTGGTTACCCTAGGTTTTATAAAGGGAAAAGGGTGTTGTAGTTTTAAAGATTTATTTGGCGGTTATTATAATAATTTTAACACTAACACACCCCTCTTGCTCCTGCCCACTGCAAATTAGCTGTTTTTTATGTCTTTAAAATATTCCAGTTTAAAAATAAAATTGTAAATAGAAAAACGTACTTAGTATTTGGCTGCCATAATTGATATTGAAATCGTCTTCTTTTTCTTCGTCATCCGATTTTGAAATCTTGAGCATCTCGTCTTCATTATTTTCCTGACTGAAGTTGTACTGTATAGCGTCTGGTGGTAGCGTATTAATTTCCTCCTGCAGAGGTGCGTCTAAAATTAAACAAATTTGTATGTATTACAATCAAAAAATGTATATTAGTAATAATATTTCGCTAACGATACGTTCAACTTATAATAAAATTTTATTATTGTACAAATTTTAACGGTAACTATTTATGATAATAACTGTCTTGTAAATTTTCCAGCGAAATACTCTCACTTAAATGATTTTTCCTAAGTAAATTATTTAAATTATAATTGTTTCACTGCTAAAAAACTTGTCAAAATCAAAGTCAAAGTAAAAGTGTTGATTCATGTCAATAATATAATAAACCAAAACAATTTTCAAACAACAGAGCGAACCAACCGCTGTCGCAAAATAATAACAGAACTAAGTTTATCAAAAAAAATGACCCAAAGCTTATTAAGTATGCTCTATTATGAGCTACACCTAAGAACACTTTTAAAATTTACTGAAAAAAAGTGATACATTCTAATACTTCTGATTCTGAAGCTTACCCCGATTTAGAGACGAATCTGTAATTAAACTAAAAATTTTTAGCATAAATTTTGTGTTAAGCTTTTTGAGTTTAAATAAAAGCCCTTTCATAGAATTGTGGTTTCAGTCAAAACAATCACTAGGACTTAGAGTGCCTTTATTAACTATTATTTTGTAAAATTCAGAAAAATCAATAATTTGATTACGCTGTTCTAATTTTGACAGTTTAAGAATTTTTAATCGCTCCTCGTCACGAACTTAAAACATATGGCATAAGTCTTTTTGTACATTTTTTGAATGCGCTCAATTAGTGTTATGACACGTTTTAAATAAGGTTGCCAAATAACACTAGCATACTCTAATGTCGGTCTGACGAAATTAATTTTTCACATATCAGGGAATACATTCTTAAACTTTTCATAGCATTTATTTTACAATGCGGAGCAAAAATACGTTTCTTAATATTAACGCCTAAGTCTTTTACTAATGTTGCTTTAAATAAGCTTTAAAATAAGTAAGTAGTGTAGTTATATTTAACCCTCCTTGTCAAAGTGCGTATATGTAAGACTTCGCTTTTGGTTTCAGTCAAACAGAGCTGTCAGTTTTATAACCACCCGGCATTCTCAAAAGATCACTTTGTAGTTGAGTTTTTTTTTTGTTTTTGTCTTTGGACGAAAAAAAATCTTTTCATCGTTAGTAAAATTGCTTATTTTTTGAGTTCATATTATTCATATATATTAAAAACAAAAGTCAACAGTCAGTTCAAAAACAGATTAGCGTGCGGTTTTGCGGCTAACTCCAGGTATTGTTTACGTGGTTTTACCAAATTTGAAATTGTGGGCTGGGATTCCACTAACGCCGAGTTGTTAATTGCTACATAATTTAAAAGGAAATTTACAAATTGCATGCAAAACATAAGAGGGGAAATTTCTGTTAGGCAACCTTTTTATTTTCTGCATATTATTTTAATTTATTTTAATTATTTTCTGTATAAGTATTTAAATGGTAAAAACAGGTGAGTTTTATTACTTTAGAGCCAAGTGTGGCTGAATTACGTACTGTAATCTGTATTGGTAATCTAATTTCTTATGTCACGCATAGATAAGGGTACGTAATATCTTTTTCATATAGTACTATAATGTCGATTTGTCACAGGTTTTGTATTGTATGCTTTGCTGAAATTTATTCAATGTCAAGAACATATTTATTAAATGTCAAGAATTCATTGAATGCCAAGAACATAATTTTGTTAATTCTGGTGATTTACGCCATTTTTACAAGTTTTGCCCATTTAAAACTACAGAATACCAAAACATGCCTCCAATTTAACTGAATGATGATTCTTACACAATTTGCCCCATTCAAAAATTAAAATTATTTAATGAAAATTTTGTTTACAGCTGACAATAAATTTAATCCTAATTTTAAAAAAAAGTTTCTAATACAATTAGTTTAAATACAATACACTTTCTGTTTTGAAAGACTTTTAAAAACTTAATAAATTGCCTTTAAGGCTTTCAAATACTGCTAATGGAATTCTTTCCTTTTTGGAAGGAAATTGCATATGAAATTTCCCAGCCGCTTGTACCGTTTTTTGACCAAAGTTTAGAGCACAAAACAATCCCAAACATCTGGAGAGATGCATTTAATACGCCTATTACGCCTTTACGCCACAAAAAAGGTTAATAAGTTTCATAAAAAACTACCGTCCAATTTATATCACTTGTGTCAGATCTAGAATTATGGACAGCATTGTTTGTGAAAGAATTATTGTTTATTTACGTGCAAATTATTTAATTTCAAAAAGTCAATTCAGATTATATCTAAGGGCCAGTTTACACCAGAGTGACAGCTAATAGGAGACGCACAGCGCACACAGTTTTCAACACAGCAACAATGACGGTGTAATGATGTAAACGCGCTCGTTCACTATCCACTATCCGCTGCCACTCCGTTGTGAACCGGCCTTAAGAGTTTGACAGGTTTGCAGCTGATCTGCACACTAAGTAACAGGACAAAAGCAGTCAGAGACAAAAAAGTAATTAGCGCAGTTTATAAAAAGCGTTTGATTATGTTATTTACTCAAAATTACATTTTACATTAAAATTCCATGGAATTAATTATGGTTGATAACTGATTTTTTTAAAAATAAACAACAATGCACCATCGCACATCGTTGACGGTTTTAAATCAAAATACATTAATGTTATTTCTGGAATTCACCAAGGCGGCCTAATTGGGTCTCTGCTTTTTATCATTTTTCAAAAAGCTCTGTGGACGGTTACACCTTTTTTAAAATGGATTCCGATGATACAAAACTGTAAACAATTTTTAATTCCAATGAAATCCCTTAAAATGTTCAAAATTCCCACTGGTCTGATAAAGCTTACTTTTGCCTCTCACAAATGTAGTTTAATTTCTTTTGGACATGGTAACAAACTAAATGTTTTTTGTTGGAAAGTCATGATCTTAAAAATACAGAATTTGTCAAAGACTTGCACCCAATTTCAGTAAATTGTAAGCGCCCCTAAAACAAAAAGGTCCCCTTGAATTAGGGGTTTTAGCTTAAGTTCATTTCAGTGAAAAGTTTTTAAGGGCACCTAACTCGAGTGCCCCTTATTTTGTAAGGGCCCCTTTTTAGAGGCCCTAAAATCATTAAGTGTCCATTTTATTTCTCGTGCGGCTTGTTGCGAATCATTATTTTAAAGATTTTTTAAAACTTAAATGTGTTAAAACGCCGCGAGCTTATCGACAAAAGAATGATAGTCAGCAAGAATCAAGTCCAAGCTCTAAAAGTCCTATGAATGAATACCAAATAATATTTTTATTTGAAAAGTTTGAGCAAAACTCTGAACTCCTTTTAAATAAATCCGTTACGGCTGAAACAAACAAAAAAAGAATGAAGCATGGTTTGCAATAAAAGACGAATACTGTGATTATTATCCGGTGAGCCCCAAGAACGTCAAACAGCTTCAAAAAAACTGGAAAATTATTCAATCTTTTGCGAAAAGGTGGTATGCAGCGGACCAGGCTAGCAAACGCAAAACTGGTGGGGAAAAACATCCGGATCCTCCAGCATATGTACATTCTTCGCATTCTCAAACTTTTAAAAGACACTGACGCATTCAGCGGAGTGGGTGAACCCATGGAATCCGGTCAAATTCATGAATCCGCCGAAGGTATATAAGTATTTTGTTTAATTTTTAAATTTAATTTCGTACCAAAAAGTATACTATATTTTTTCAAATGACTATAAAATTTAGTTTAAATTTAAAATTACGTTTATTTCAAACATTTCAGACAACACATAAAAATCTTACGGTTGTAACCAAATGACACAAACGTATAAATACTTTTTTTCGAGTTTTTCATATGCAAAAGTGCTGTCCGGTGCGGTCGGGTCCGAACCGACCGGTCAAAAAACACAAAAAAAACGGAACGGTCCTGTCCAGTTGGAGCATCCTTAATTGCAGGAATTGTCATATTTAATTCCCTTTAGTTCCCATGGTTTCACATACCATAACATAAAACTACTATTTAGGCTTCTCAAAAATGATAACCGCAAAAACACTTAGGCTAAAAAAATAAAATATACAAATTTAAACGTTTTTTAACAATATAATATAAATAAAAATATGTCTAAAATTTTAAAATATTTAATAACTGGATTAATAATAACTGAATAAATAATTGAATGTTTTTACGTAAGGTCCATTAAAGTCCATTCCGGCAAAAAAGACTTCAAAAAAGTAACCCGGCCTATCCGGTGGAGTTTAAATTGCAGTGCAAAATTAAGGTTTATTATTAAGTTTTTATTAAGGCAATTTATTACGTTTTTTAAAGACTTTCAAAACAGGAAAGTGTATGGTAACGGGACTTTAGAGCCAGAGCGAGGGGACTTTAGAGCCGAGGGTCTTTAGAGCCGCAATGTGGGACTTTAGAGCCGTATTGGAGGGACTTTGGAGCCGTAACGTAAGTTTTGTGTTCAGAAAATTCATAAAAAATTAAGGGACTTTAGAGCCGAACTCTTAAACCTGGCTCGAGAGGCTAACTTTATTCACCTCTCAGGTTTTGCTGTTTAGGCTTAGGTTTAGGTGTCGCTTAGGTTTAGGCTTTTGCTTAGGCTCAGTCTTTTGCTTAAGCTTAGGTTCAGGGTTAGGTTTTGATTAGGCTTAGGTTTTGCTTAGGCTTAGGCTTAGGTTTTGCTTAGGCTTAGATTTAGAGAAAAAATCTTTCTAAAGCTCTTTCTAAGCTAAAAATCTTTCTAAGGTTTGTCCACTATACGCCCCACCCACTCACTTTAGCGACAAAAAATGTTTGGAAGCCAGACTACCAGACGGCGCCACCATTCTCCCGCCAAATCCTTATTCTTGTCATCTTCTGTATATACAATAGAAAACCCCAAGCATATTTATGCCGCATAATGAATACCGCATTGCATAATTAGCTCCATTTGTTATCTAAATGTTTTAATATTATTTGTATATTGTTTTACTATTGTTTGCAAACGCATTTTTCATTTCGGCTTAAAGTCCCTGCTGCGGCTCTAAAGTCCCCAGGTCCAGCTCTAAAGTCCCTCGGCTCTAAAGTCCCCAAACCAAGTGTATTGTATTTAAGCTAATTGTATTAGAAACTTTTTTATGAAATTAGAATTAAATTTATTGTCAGCTGTAAACAAAATTTTCGTTAAATAATTTTAATTTTTGAATGGGGCAAATAGTGTAACAATCATCATTAAGTTAAATTGGAGGTATGTTTTGGTACTTTGTAGTTTTGAATAGGCAAACTTGTAAAAATCGCGTAAATCAACAGAAGTAACAAAAGTATGTTCTTGGCATTCAATGAATTCTTGATATTTAATAAATACGTTTTTAACATTGAATAAATTTGAGCAAAGGATACAATACAAAATCTGTGACAAATCGACATTGTAGTACTGTATGAAAAAGATATTAGGTACCCTTATCTATGCGGGACATAAGAAATTATTTTACCAATACAGATTGCAGTACGTATTTCAGCCACACTTGGCTCTAAAGTAATAAAACTTACCTGTTTTTACCATTTAAATACTTAACAGCGTTTGTAATTAAATTAAAATAAATAAATCTAGATTGCAGAATTCCGATAATAGTGTTCGATTTTATTTTTGCTATTAATATTTTTATTTTTACATAAACTACATTCCCGCTGATTGCTAAGGAAAAAAAACCAATATCAGCTTTGAAATTTAGGTTTTACCAAAACGTACCTTCCAACAAAAATTCTAACGTTTAATATTTAAATTAGATTGAACTCGCCACTGCATATAAAACGCAAATCCAAATAATATGCAGAAAATAAAAGGTTGCCTAACAGAAACTTCCTTTAATAAATATGTTCTTGACATTGAATAAATTTGAGCAAAGCATACAATACAAAACCTGTGACAAATCGACATTATAGTACTATATGAAAAAGATATTAGGTACCCTTATCTATGCGTGACATAAGAAATTAGATTACCAATACAGATTACAGTACGTACTTCAGCCACACTTGGCTCTAAAGTAATAAAACTCACCTGTTTTTACCATTTAAATACTTATACAGAAAATAATTAAAATAAATTAAAATAATATGCAGAAAATAAAAAGGTTGCCTAACAGAAATTTCCCCTCTTATGTTTTGCATGCAATTTGTAAATTTCCTTTTAAATTATGTAGCAATTAACAACTCGGCGTTAGTGGAATCCCAGCCCACAATTTCAAATTTGGTAAAACCACGTAAACAATACCTGGAGTTAGCCGCAAAACCGCACGCTAATCTGTTTTTGAACTGACTGTTGATTTTTGTTTTTAATATTATGAATAATATGAACTCAAAAATTAAGCATTTTTACTGACGATGAAAATATTTTTTTTCGTCCAAAGACAAAAACAAAAAAAAACTCAACTACAAAGTGATCTTTTGAGAATGCCGGGTGGTTATAAAACTGACAGCTCTGTTTGACTGAAACCAAAAGCGAAGTCTTACATATACGTACTTTGACAAGGAGGGTTAAATATAACTACACTACTTACAATAAGTTTATTTTAAAGCAACATTAATAAAAGATTTAGGAGTTAATGTTTAGAAACGTATTTTTGCTCCGCATTGTAAAAAATGCTATGAAAAGTTTAAGAATTTATTCCTTGATTTGTGAAAAATTAAATTTAACAGAATTTGATCAAAACACACAAAACCTATGTCAGACCGACATTAGAGTATGCTAGTGTTATTTGGCAACCTTATTTAAAACGTGACATAAACACTAATTGAGCACATTTGTACATTAATGAAATTTTATTATAAACTGAACGTATCGTTAGCGACATGCGCTCATTTATACATAGCTTTTAGTCTGCATGAATTTTTACAAACTTGAATCAGTACAAATTACAGCATAGATTTCAACCATACTCGCTCCAGAGAAATAAAACTGTATCTACTTTTTACCGTATAAATGCCTAGCAGCGTTTGCGAATAGAATTATTGCAGAACTTTGATAATAATGTTTGATTTAATTTTTGTTATTGATATTTTTATTTTTATATAAATTTAACCCTCGCTGATCGCTAAGTAGAAAAAGCACATCAATTTTGAAATTTAAGTTTTACCAGAACGTCCCTTCCAACAAGAATTTTAACGTTCATTTTTAAAGTAAGTTGGAACTCTCAACTGCGTTAAAAACTTGAATCACAATAATATGCAGTAAATAGAAGACTGGTTAATAGTAATTTCTCATTCCATACTTTGCGTGTAATTATTTATTTATGTATTGTCAAACTATTTAGCAATTAACAACCAATTAATATAACTTGGCGTTAGTGGAATCCCGACGCAGAATTTTTCGTTTGGTAAAACCACGTAAACTACACCTGGAGTAACCGCAAAACCGCATACTAATCAAACAAACATGATATTTTTATTATTGGTAATAATAAGGGAGGAGCCATGAGATGTTTTTGCCGTGAAAAAGTTATAATTTGTATGGAATGAAGTACACTGAAAAAAATTGTTTATAGATAGATAGATAGATAATATGCCTCTACCACACCGCCTATAACCTTTGGTGCTATTATCGGGTGCACAACCTCGACAGTGCCAAAGAGAGAACACCTTAGCCTAACATAACCACAACTACAACAAATTTATATAAGAAAACAGAAAGAACAAAAACAGTTAACCAAGTAGGCATATTTCACTGAAAAAACAGGGACGAAGCCCAAAAATAAATACATCTATAGCTAACTTTAAAATTTCTTCAGAGTTATATTTTAATTGAAATGTTAGCGATATATGATCACTTAGAATTTATTCCAATCCACATCATTTGTGTACAAACTTAAACAAGTACAAGAAAGCCACACTAGCTCAAAAATAACAAAACCGCACTTTTTTACTTTATAACTGTCAATATTTCTTTATTTAATGTTTACTGTTTCTTTACTGTTGTTCACACCGTACGGATGAACCAGCAGAACTAGAAAAACAAATAAATAAAACTGCTGAGAGTCATTAACTGCAGGTAATTTGCGCCAAAATGTTAAATTTTTACAAGATTTAATTTAATGTTTTGCACAAACTTAGTGAAAAATAAATATCTAAAGTTGAAATAGATACAACTCTTGTTGGTTATTTATACCAAACATGATAACGTTTTAAAACTTAAGTAAACAGTAAACTTCAGTAAACATTTAAGTTTGTATAATAATTAAAACGAGAATTAATTATAGCTTTATTTAGATTTTATAAAAACGCGATAAATGTAATCACAATGAATTCTATTTATTCTCTATTCTATTCTCTTATTTTTCTTTATTTTTGATAATAGTTTGTTTTTTGGTACCCCTATGAATATCAAAAATTTTCGGTAAATTTTAAATACAATAAAGTTTTAAAATTATCAGTTGTGAATTGATATATGTATCCTTAAATAAGAGAAAATACAGTGAGAACTTCGCAGAACATTTTCTCAATTTCTTAATAATAACTAATCATTTTTCTAATAACTGCTATTTTACTTACAGCCGAAAGGCAAGGTTAAAAATAATGTGGCCGGTTGGTTTTTGTGGCAGGAAATAAAAAAAAATATAAAACCAATAATTAATTAATGAAATCAGAGCAATCAAGCGTTATATATATCAACCAATAAGAATTCATTAAGGTCAGAGGCTTAGCAAAACTGGTATATAAAAGTGGAACTAAATTGCTTTGTTTGATTGGTTGCTACCCCTTATATTTATTCTGTGACGAAATAAACCCACCACGTTTGGTATGTTTGTAGTGTATAAAATCAGATTTTACACCTACAAACAAAAACATATATTTACATAAAAAGCTACATAAATATAACGCATAAACAGTAGTCCTAAATAAAAAAATATTGCTATTACTTAAAAAAACATCGACAGCTAATCACAGATAAACGAGTACTACACACAAATATAATCAAGAACTCAAGTGTCGTGGCACCAATATTTAGATACTATATTTTGTTCTTTTCCAAACATTTACTATTTTATAGTTCATACTTCGTCCAAAGTTTTATAAACTAAACACAAACCCCACTTTTGTGAACTCAAATACATTTTTATAGTTTTTAATAATTTTCGTTTTTTTCTTTAAACGAAGTAAAAACTTTTCTTTAAATCCTAGTCGAAGAGAAGCAAAACAAAACCTTCGAAAATTCAATTCTGTCCAAAAAAGACAAATCCAAAACAATTTATCGAAAACCAAAATTTCCATTCCAAAACAAAAGTTTTTTAAAACTTTTAATCTGGTATTTGAACATTTTGTGAAAAGGAAAAAACATGCAAAATTTATTATATGCACGTGTTGTACACCAAATTTTGTAAGCGGACTTACAGGTTAATTTTCCACTAGATATTTGAAAGATATAAAGAAAAAACTCGTTGAACTACTCCTGCAGTATTTCTCACAACACAAGAAGAACTGCAGCATTGCAGTTAACTGCAATGCTCCCTAAACAACGTAGACTAGAATGGTTAAAAAAATCGCGTTAGGCCTGGTTCATACTTATGACAAAACGTCCTTTGGACAAAGTCCAAAGGACAAAATCCAAAGGGAAAAGTCCAAAGGACAAAAGTATGAATACGTTTTCCGTTGGATTTTGTCCTTTGGACTTTTCCCTTAGGTCTTTTCCCTTTGGACTTTTCCCTTTGGACTTTTCCCTTTGGACTTTTCCCTTTGGGTTTTGTCCAAAGGACGTTTTGTCATTAGTATCAACCAGCCCTTAGTCTGTCCTGATGCCATTCCTTCTCAAAATTTTTCAGTATGAAAAAAATAACTGTCGTTGGATGTATCACTTGCCCTTTCACTATATATTTCCATTATTTCAGTGGTGCTACTATATTTTTCACCAGCCGCGCTTGACGTGACGGAAATGTTACTAATAATTTCATTTTTTTCAAAATCGGATTGGTCCTTTTTCACTGATGGCGTCATCCGAAGGATTCCTGATTCGTCAGCTGCGCTTGATCTGTCCAAAACGGGACTGATGTCGTCATTTTTATCACGATCAGAATGGTGATTTTTCACTGATGACTTCATCCCGACCATTCCTTGTCCCGGGCCCATCATCAATGACGCCACTTTCCGTAAACCCCTGGCCTGCTGTCTAAGAAGGTTTTTGGCGCGCTTCTGTTTGAAATCGTCGAACAATCGGTTCCAACGATAAACAACTGCGTCTTTTATGGTTTCAATATCCGCCTAAAATTTTCTAGGTAAAAAGCCTTGCCATTTCAGGTTAAAAAAACCTAGAAATTGCAAATTTTTTGTACGGAAACGCAATATTTTAAGAAATATTGCAACAATCTTAACAAAACATTATCGCTTGTTTTGAGTGCACTACTTGTAACTTAGATTTTTATATCCATTGAGTAATTTTATAAATAAAAAATCTCAAAAAATGTCATTTTTAGAGGTCATATCTGCGGTATATCAAATTAAAACCTGCATCTACAATCAGAGCTACGTTATTATTTAAAAACCTTTTCCGAGTTCATTAGATCATTTCAGTTCTTTTTTTTTATTCAGCACAATCAGATGAAACCATTTTTGACCTTGAATATAAAAAACAACAGCAACAACAAAATTTAAGGTACCCAATCGGAACCATATTTTGTTCTCCAGCAGATGACGATCCACTCAAAAAGCAAAACCAAAAAGCTTGATAACATTAGGGTATAAACAACGCCAAATACGCCTGAAACACAGTAAACTAATCTTTTTTTTAATAATATATTGTAAAATTAAGTAAAACTGAATTTTATGTTTTTGTTTGGAAAAAAGCTCAAAACCTTTTTTTAGCTAAAAACCATTTGTGTCCGAGGTCCGATCTACCAAAGCCATTTTAAGTACCTGCTAGGTGAGCTGGTTGTTGAAAAAATTTATTGTTATTGGATTTGCTTTTTGTTCTTTAAAAAAAATTCGGAGATTTTTTGGTTTAAATAGAAAAAATAAATATTTTAACTTTATGATGGATATTCATTTTATGACTACAAGTAATAATGGATTGTTTTAGAAATATTAAAGTCGTTTTATTATAAAATCAAGTTACAATTTTAAAAAATATATATATTTTAGCGTTGGGTATGATTATTTTTATTAAAAAAAAAATATTGTTATAAAAAAAACAGTAAAATTTTATAAATAGAAACTTTTTAAAACCCAGCTAACTTAGTCGGTAGTTAACATTTTGTTAAAGAACAGGCCTCTGCTCTTTGACAGGCTGGTTATTTAAAGTAAAAAAAAGAAAGAAGAAATTACCAAAAAAATAAAACCTTGTCCGAAAATATAATTGTATTGAAGAAGTGTTTTGATGATAATTATATCTAACTAAATATTATTTATTCCTGAAATTTTTATAATTTTTTCTAAGCCCTGCACCCACTGATAAAACCTAAAAAGGTCAATTTTAGTTGCAGAAAAACGTTAAAAAAACAAAAAAATACACAATAGATTTTATTTTATCATGATTGAATTATAATAAAATCTAAAAATTTTTAAACCTTTCTGTTTTTTGTTGTGTCCTAAATTCAAAAAACCGCCTGTGACGTCTCAATGTGATGAAATTCAAAAAGTAAAAATCACTATTAGGACTGACACCGCTAGCACATTCGTTTAAGATGTTTTTGTGTTTCAAAAAAGTCAAAAAATAAACAGTCGAATACATAAGAGTCAAACGAAAAAATGTAAATTATATTACATTTAAAATCAATAAATATTACACTGTTGGTTTTTTGTATTGCTAGATTTTTTTTTAAAGTGACAAAACGAAGTAAGAAATAATATTACCCAACATATTAAACGCAGTTAGAGGAGCTAATACTACAACTTCTTTTTCTTCTTTACACTTTGAAGTATTGTAAAACCTAAAAATAAAACAAAATATACCATGATGCACAAGAAATGTTACAGCCACTATGACTGGAGAGAATTAATAAATTATAATTCTTTTTTTCCGATCAAGATTAATTTAAAAATTAATTATGTTGGTTAAGAGTATGAAAACAAAATTTATTATTACAGCAAAAATGGCATTTGCTTCCAAAGATATTTCCTGAAATCAGATTTTTTGTAATTTTAACGTCAAACAAGAAGTGCCCCACAAAAATTAAATAAATAATTTCAAAATCAAAAAAAAATTGCCAGAAAGTTGAAATAGCGACTATTTTCTGCAAATCAAGTTATTTTTATTGTGCAATAAGTGATACCATTTACATTTTCAAAACAAAATATTAGCGAATTTAAACTAATAGATAATTCACAGACTGTGCACTTTTTTATAAGCTAAATCCTTACCCACTTTTTGAATCCAAAAATTAAAAAAAAATAGATTTAAAAACTTTTGTTACATATTAACAAACATTATTATAACAGCCATTTTTCTATTCATGAATCAATATATCCGCTATTTTTGAGCTTCAGAATAATAACTAATATTTTATAAGCATTATTATTTTATTAAGAAGTATTATTATTATTTATAATTATTATTATATTTTTTGTTACATATTAACAAAAAAATACCTACTATTGGTCAACACCATACATAACAACATACTGGTCTACATCTCGACCCACCAGCCGAGGTTGTGGCGCAGTGGCAAAACCTACGTCTTACATCTTAATGAAGGTCCCTGGATCGAGTCCCGAGTGGGATACACAACATGATTGTTTGTTAATAACGTGATATGCAGTATTTGATTGGGCAGTTACTGGCAAGTAAGATCGGCCTTGTGTATCTTGCGTTATGCAAAATAAATAAACTCTAAACTTTAAACAAACATAATAACAACCATTTTTCCATTAATGATTCAATATATCCGCTTTCTTTGAGCTGAAGAATAATAACCGATAGTTCTTCCGTAAATGGGCTTCTTTTAGGTAATACCCTAAAATTTAAATCATTTTTATGTCATTGTATTAAAACAATGATCTTGTTTATATTTAGTAATTGTTTTGCTGTAATCGGCAGTTTACTCTACAGCTGTATAAAAAAAACAAGACATACCACACAAAGTATCTGTAACTATTTTTGTATACAAATTAATCAATGCCTGGTTAATTTGCTTTGTAAACTAATAATATAATTTGCATACTAAAAAACCTGCAGGTATTACGATAGTTTCTCTATAGTAAAAACTGTTGTGAGATACTTTTTGTTTATAATATGGGTGTAGCGGAATCATATTGCTTACACCCGGTTGGCTAGTGCTCTTGGCCGTCAGTATTTACAGGTAACTACAACACGTCAATATTCTGACACAAAGAGTCACAAACAACTTAAAATCAATGTGATAAGGCATAAGGCTTATCGTATTTGTGAATTAAAAAATAACTGGAGTCACAATTACGAGTTTTTTACGACGCTTCTGACTTACTGTGTTATAGGCACCTTGCACTGGAACTCGGTTTATACATGAAGTATGCAATATACATGAGCGTCACCATAATGGATAATTACCGTATCTCCTTCTTATCTTTTAATGTATGCAGATGAACCGATCAAAAGCCCGCGAAATTTTGGTCGGTTGATCTGCATACCACGAAAGATAAAAAGGAGCTACGGTAATTATCCATTATGGTGACGCTTATGTATATTGCATACTTTATGTATAAACCGAGTTCCAGTGCAAGGTGCCTATAGCAACTACAACACCTTGCTTTTATTACTTAGATAAAACGTGCCTTATTGGCGTAGAAGATTTTTAAAGTTATATTTTAGGCAAAAAAACTACGAAGCTTTAAAATTTTGGTGTTTACGCTTTTTTATTAAAATTTTTATTATCATAACTCGCTTGTTTCTTAACCAATACGCGAGAAAAAAATTTTTCCAAAGCTTTTATGTTTATCAAAGATCTAAGTGTAGTTCACCTTGGTAAAAGCAAAAATATATATTATACCGAAAAATGTGCAACTCCTATATAAAAAAAGTACTGAAAAGGTGGCCTTTATAATGAGCCTCTCCATTTAAATGACACTCTCCACTATAATGGCATAGTAGCCATTTTAATTCGGCGAGTTAAAATGGAGAGGAAGCTATTATAATAGCCATTTATTGACTTAATTTCACTTCATATATACTCACAAGTCTAATACTGTCCGGGCCGCACGAGTTTCTTCGTGTTGGTTTAATACTGTCCAACACGCAGAAACTCGTGCGGCCCGGACAGTATTAGACTTGTGAGTATATATGAAGTGAAATTAAGTCAATAAATGGCTATTATAATAGCTTCCTCTCCATTTTAACTCGCCGAATTAAAATGGCTACTATGCCATTATAGTGGAGAGTGTCATTTAAATGGAGAGGCTCATTATAAAGGCCACCTTTTCTGTACTTTTTTTATATAGGAGTTGCACATTTTTCGGTATATTATATATTTTTGGTAAAAGTATGTTAAAAAATGATTATATACCGAAACGCGCAAACAAAACATATAAAAAATTATTTATATAACAAATAAAAACAAAACATATAAAAAATTATTTATATGAATTTTGCGTTAAAAACAAATGCAAAACATTAATTTAAGAAAATTGATCAACCCGGCGCAAAAATAATTGTTAAGGTTGTAGTTCGGGCGGGAAGTGCTGTAAACAAGTTTAGTTTAAAAAAAAACAAACATCTCTATGTATAAAGGAAGGAGAGGGTTTAACCCAGCACTTTTACCCATACCGTTTTTTCTGGAAGAGTGCATAAGTGCATAATACTCAAATCGGTTTTTTTATTTTGAAAAAAAATGTAAAAAACGCTAATTTTAGGCCAAAAAGGCTTTTGTTATAGCAATTTTTAGCATTGTATTGCTTAAAACACTCATTTTGACCGTTAAAAGGATTGTTTTAAGCAATTTACCCTAAAAAAGTTTAAAGCAGTTGAGCTAGAACTAAGAAGTCGTTTTGAAGACATTTATCCTTTCATTTTCTCGTCTCATCCCCGCACATCTGAGTGGTGGGTGGGGGTTTAAACCACCTTCCCAGAATTTTAGGGAAGGGGTTTAAACCCCCTCCTCTTGAATCCCTCAATGGCCATGTATGCCCTAAGCTGTTATATATGCTGCCCAAATTTTTTTTCACATTTAATATTTTAAAAAATTGCACCCCCAGAACCTTTTTTTTAAATATAAATTTCACCTTATTGAAAAAAATTATTTGTTCTGTGTTTATTTACAAAATGTTTTTGAGGTAAAATTACAATCTGTAGAGTAGCTACTATTATCAAAAATATATAATATGTATATTAATATTATATATTTTTGCTATAATTGTATTGCCCTCCGAATTGTTATGCTGCCAAAATTTTTCAAATCTAAAATAAAAAAAAATTGTAGGCCCATTAGTTTTTTTAATTTTAATTTATTAAAAATTTATTTGTTTTGTGTTTATTTAAAAATGTTTACTCAGGTTCCGCTAATAAAAAAAATTCCATAAGCATAAGTGAGAAAGGGGGGGCAGGGTGGGGTCCACCCCCCTAGCCTCGAAATTTTGGGACCCCCCCCCTAGACGAAAATCTAGGGGGGCCCCCTTCCCCCTAAATTTCCGAATTTTTTATCCCTGACCCCCCTCTAGATTTTGAAATCTGACCCCCCCTCTCCTCTTGGGAAAATCTTAGGTACCTTTTTTATACTAAATTTTCTTCCAAAAACTTGAATTTTCATCACATATTCATGCTTTTACACCCTTTTTATACATGAATATGGTTTTTTATTCAATAAAATGTAGTATTATCCTATAAAAAGAACAATTATTAAAGTTATTATGGTTTAAATCTGTTTTGCTTTGGACACCGGACCCCACCTGACCCCCTCTAGATTTCAAAATTTCGCACCCTGAGTCGACCCCCCTCAAAAGCTAGGGGGGGGTCCGGAGCTCCTTGGGACCCCCCTCCTAGAATTCAAAATTCGATTTACCCCGGGTAACCACCCCCCTTAGCTTCCCCAACCGTTCTCACCTATGTCAATAAGTTGAAAATGTTAAATTAAAAAAAGTGTTTTGATATGTGTATGCAATCAAAAGATTTTGATTGAGTTTAATTGATTAATATTAAAGTTGTAAGTTTTTTAACTGCGTAAATACTGCTCTAAATAGCTTAAAATACTGTGAAATATGCGTATAGTCTTTATTTTTGCACTTATTGAATGAAAATTGTTAGTTTTTTAAAAATAGCCCCTTTTTTCTCCAAAAATAGCCCCTTTTCAAATTTTGGCATTTTTTGAAAATTTTGATAGCCCCTTTTGCCCCTTTTTGTCAAAAAAATAGCCCTTTTTCTATTTTAGACCTGGCAACCCTGACCACTGCTATGGCAATAAGATTTAAGATTTTATTTTTCAAGCAAGATAAGTTACAAGCAAAATAGAATATTATTATCTAAAATTGAAACCCAGTTGGATTACAAATTGCATAAACACCAAAAACAAAAAAATCAGCAGTAGCAATAAAATGTATCACAACAGAAGTCCGGACTTACTAGGAAAAAAATGACTAAAGGCTTTAGATACTTAAAGCTCTTCATTTAGTCATTGTATTCAGGTTTATTTTAATAGAGATTTCTTAAAAGAGTGCAACGAAGGAGCGCTCACTTGACTTTCATTTGGACAATTCCATTTATTTGCAACTCTGTTAAAAAAACTATTTTCTGCAATTAATCCTAGAGTGCTCAACTTTAATTTTTTTTGAGTGACCTCTAGTATGATTTGTGTTAAACACAAAGTATTTGTTACTTTTTAAACTTAAAAGATCATTTATAATTTTATATGTCACTATCAAATCATTTCTTTCTTTGCGTTTTTCTAAAGACTCAAGATTTAATATATTTAATCTGTTTTTGTAACTGGCATCTTTTAATTTACAAACTCTAAAGACTCGTTTGGTAAATGTGCATTGAACTTTTTCCAAAATATATTTATCTTTCATCATATAGGGGTTCCAGACCACGCTTGCATATTCAATAGTAGGCCGTATAAAACTTTTGTATGCAGTTAAATAATTTTTTATAGAATTGGATTTAAAACATCTAAAAATTAAATTGACTATTTTCATAGCCTTGGAAGCTATTTTTTGTTAGGGTAACAGGACTTTAGAGCTGGAGCGAGGGGACTTTGGAGCCGAGGGTCTTTAGAGCCGCAGTGTGGGTCTTTAGAGCCGTATTGGAGAAACTTTGGAGCCGTAACGTAAGTTTTGTGTTCAGAAAATTCATAAAAAATTAAGAGACTTTAGAGCCGAACTCTTAAACCTGGCTCGAGAGGCTAACTTTATTCACCTCTCAGGTTTTGCTGTTTAGGCTTAGGTTTAGGTGTCGCTTAGGTTTAGGCTTTTGCTTAGGCTCAGTGTTTTGCTTAGGCTTAGGTTCAGGCTTAGGTTTTGCTTAGGCTTAGGCTTTGCTTAGGCTTGGGCTTAGGTTTTGCTTAGGCTTAGACTTAGAAAAAATCTTTCTAAAGCTCTTTCTAAGCTAAAAATCTTTCTAAGGTTTGTCCACTAGACGCCCCGCCCACTCACTTTGGCCACAAAAAATGTCTGGAAGCCAGACTACCAGACGGCGCCACCATTCTCCCGCCAAATCCTTATTCTTGTCGTCTTCTGTATATTCAATAGAAAACCCAAAGCATATTTATCCCCCATAATGATTACCGCATTGCATAATTAGCTCCATTTGTTATGTAAATGTTTTAATATTACTTGTATATGGTTTTACTATAAATTGTTTGCAAACGCATTTTTCATTTCGGCTCTAAAGTCCGTGCTGTGGATCTAAAGTCCCCAGGTCCGGCTCTAAAGTCCCGGCTCTAAAGTCCCCAAACCATAGTTAGTGCTAAACGTGGCGTTTGCTATTCTCAGTAATAGTAATCTTCAGTAATTCTCAGTAATGACCAATCTTAGCAGCTAGCAGGAATTATCTCTGCTGATTTAACCCCCACAGCTGTTTCCTAACCTAAGCTTACTTGTTCCTAAGCCTAAAAAACCTAAAAAAAACCTTAGCCTTCTTCCTAAAGCCTAAGCTTACGTGTTCCTAAGCCTAAGCAAAACCTAAAAAAACAAGCTAAACTTATCAAACAACAGCGTAGTAAAAGCTTAGATTGTTTTTTAGGTTTTGCTTAGGCTTAGGAACACGTAAGCTTAGGTTAGGAAACAGCTGCAAAGGTAAAATCTGAAAATCTGAAGTCGTTACTGAGAATTATTGAGGATTATTATTACTGAGAATAGCAAACGCCTAAATGTATTTTTAAAAGAATTGCTGTAAGATGCTTTAAAACTTAAATAATTAAAAAATAATATTTTTTTTGTTTCTTTACTTTTTTAGATATTTGTTCATAAAATTTTACACATTTTTGTAGTATTTTTAGTTTAAATATTAAGAATGTGTTTATTGACTTAATAAAATGTGTTTGTTCCATGTTCCGGGCAGTAGTCCTCAAAAAGTGGATGCTGCAGGGCAGTTTGTAATTTTCAGCGCGCTGAAAAATTATTTTTTAAACACGGTTAAACTAAGCGGAAACGACTTTTTTAGTCAGCTAAACAGTTTTAAACGTTTAAATGTTTTTGTTTTCCCTAAGCCTAAGCAAAACATAAAAATCAAACTAAACTTTATCAGGATAGAGTTTCAGATTTTTCAGCGCGTTTGAAATTACCACTAGCGCGCTGAAAATCAGAATCTGCCTGCTGCAGCATCCGTGGCAGATTCTAGGCAAACTCTGTTTCACTCGACAAAGTTTCACAAGCATTCTTCAAGTATAAACTATTTAATTACATGGACTACTTTCGGTATAGACGAACTAACAGTTTAAATCCCTTATTTTTCAAGTACAATTAATTAAAATAAATAGTTTTTTTGATAAATCTTAAGAAAAACACGTAAACTTAAAAATTTTGTCAAGATAAAACTAATTAGCAACCTGAATCGTGGAGTGTAGACCTTAGTTTCCCTAAGCAGCCTAAGCAAAACCTTAAAATCAAACTAAATTTGACTTGATTTTTAGGTTTTGCTTAGGTTGCTTAGGGAACCAAACTTGTTAAATTTTTGTATTCAAAACCCATTAGGCAAATGTAAAAGACGACGGGGAAGTTTGCATGCTTTTGTGCCGGTCTTCCCGCCTGCTTTCCTGCTGGCTTTCGCTTCTATGTGGTTTTTAAGCAAAAATGATAATAAGTATTCATGAAAATAGCTAAAAACTAATGAAATATGAATTTTCTAATTAGTTTTGATGTTAAAATAAATTTGATTTAAATTAAAATACGTTTTTTTATTAAAAAAACTTTAGCATGCGTTTGCGCCGGCTCTCGCGATTAAAAAAACTTCAGTATGCGTTCCCGCCAGCTCTCCCACCGGACTCCATTTTATCCCCTCGTTTTTCTTTTTACCTTAGTTAGGAGTATTGTATAGTTATTTCTGGGTAACTGCTTAGGTATGGGTTGCTATAAACTACTATTCTTTTTAGCAAATGCGCTTATATACACAAACACAATACAACATTCACACACATACACAAACATAAGTATTAATAAAAGTAGCGAACATTTACAGAAGATAAACATATTTACATTATCACAGTAGCAGGGCATAGCTATAAAAAGCCCGATTTGAAGCCCAGAGTGGCTCGCAAGAATTTGAGTAAAAACTAACTTTTTTGGTGCACTCTTATTTATATGCTTCTGTATTGACCTCGTTGCAATAAATCCTATTTTTAATTTTATTTTCGATTTTTTATTTTTTATTTTATTTTTAACATAAGATTTTCGATGTTTTTGTCAAGGATTTTGCTGTTTTTCTCTGGCGATGGGTTCTTAGTTTCTGCTAAATAGCGCAGCTGATATTTAAGAAGAAGAAATTTATTTGTCAGAAAAAAACCATTTTACAATAATAATTATCCAAACAAAAAGGCAAGTAAAGGTATATAAGTACAATTTATTTACTGCCTTACTGTTTATAAACACGACAAAATTTATTCAAATTCAACAAATCTAAAGACTTTTTAAAGATATTTAAATTTGGTGCAGTCACAGTATATTCAGGTAAAGTATTCCAAACTTTAACAATTCTTTGTGAAAAACTATATTTTCGACAATCTAATCTGTATTTTTCAGATAATTTAAGTTTGAATGAATTACCCCTCATAAAATATGGTCCTTTGTCATATGTAAAAAAATCGTTAAAGTTTGGTACATTGTTACTAATTATATTATAAACCATACAGAGGTCCGCTTTTAGTCTGCACAGCTCTAAAAAATCTAATAATAAAACTTTTAAACGTGATTCATAATTATTATAGGAAATATTGCAGCATCTACATACCTTTTGAGTAAAAAACTTTTGTATTTTTTTCTAATTTTTTAATTTCAGTGATTAAATGTGGATTAAAAACGGATGTTTGATTCTAAAATTGGCCTGACAAATACTTTGTAGGCTCATATATGCAAAAAAGGGTTTTTACTGTTAAAGCAGCGTGGAATAAGGCCGGTTCTTGAGTAGGCTTTAGAAGAAATTTTAGAGCAATGAGTAGAAAATTCCAAATCGCTAGTTAAATATACACCTAAATCATTAAATATTATCCGAATCATCCGAAATATTAGCATCATTTAAGGAATATGAAAATTTTGAAACCAAGCTATTACCAACTGTAAGAATATTGCATTTCTGAAAAGCTACATTTAGCTGCCATCGATCGGACCAATCACAAAAATTTTTTAGTTTTAGTCAAATTAGTGTTATTGCTGTCACTTCTACATTGATAAAATTTACTGTCGTCGGCAAATAGCTTGATGCGACAATCACCAACAATACAGTCTGTCAAATCATTGACATACAAAAGGAAAAGGATAGGGCCAAGAACGGATCCCTGAGGGACCCCCGATGTTACAATTAAACTATCAGAAAAACTATTCCCAACTAAAACAGATTGGGTGCGGTGTGATTGTGATTGTGTGTGATTGTCTGCCCCGACCCCTGCCCGAGCATCAGCAAAAATTCTGCCCCGGTCGATCCCTAATTATGAATCATATTTTTGTATAAAGTGCTTTATTTTGCTTTTTTTAACAGATGAAACATTTTGAATTTCAATTTCAAAAAAGTTTAAACCGTATATACAAGAAACTCAAAGGTTTAATACTTTATTCAGGGTTATTTTTTCACTGGCTCATAATATTTTACATAACAGCAAAGTAAATGGGTTTTTTTTTGAATTGTTTTTTAAATAACAATTTTTTAAAAGTAAACGTGAATGTTTTTTTAATTCGTCATTACATCTAGAATATGACCTAGATAGTAATTATGTCTGACAGCATTATGGTGCGATCGAAAGCTGGGATTATGATTTAACCCACTGCAATAATTTCATTATTTACTGGTGGTTTTATTTTGAGCTATAGTTCTATAAAACACAGCTTAAAACACAGTCTTAGGCGATTTAAAAAATTTCATTAGCACAGTTTTTGCTTCAATTTTATGTAAAATTAAAAAAAAAAAAAACATAAGGGACAATTTTTAGAAAACGTTTGGAGTCAAACGGATTTTTAAACTTTATGAAAATTAAGCAAATCAATATTATTTTTAAAAAATGTAATTAAAAAATCCTTGAATACTGAATACTTCATTTAGGTTGATTCAGGGCTATTTTTTTACTGGCTCATAACATTTTACATAACAGTAAAGTGATTGGGTTTTTTTGAACTGTTTTTTTTTAAATAACAGTAAAAGTAAACGTGAATGTTTTTTAATTTGTCATTACATCTAGACGGCTCAATATTTTTTATTTACTGAATAATTACACCACCCACGTTGGGTTTGCTCATAATAAAAGCAATGAATTTTGATTACTGTTACTTTTACTTGACTTCTAGATTTTTAATTTAATTTACTTGTACTCTATCAAATTTTGAAATCTCAATTACGTTTACTTTTACCCGGACTTTTTTCCACAATTACTTAAAATAATTTAAGGTAAAACACTACAATTTTTTATTTAGTTTTTTCATAAGATTTTTACTGAAAGTTAAATATGAACTTAGATTTTATTAGAAATTAAAAATTATTTTTGTCTGACAACAATAGGGTAGTGCATTTAATTTCGGCACTTTTTCGTTTTTCCAATGTAACTTTTCACTGTATGGCCCGATTTTCATGTTTGGTATCTCATTTTGAAGCTTTCACAATACTGAGTTGCGTCATAGAAGTTTCACTGTACAAAAGTTGTTTTTTTACTTAATTAAATCAGTTTTTAAGAAAACAGAAAATTGCCGAAATTAAATGTATGCATTTAATTTTGGCACTTTACAAACAATTGATTGTTTCTCAGTCAAAAATCATCATTTTCAAAAATTTAAAAGCCTATCATTATTTCCAGACAGTTTTCTTTAATTTAAGCTTCTACTTGTTGTTCAACGTGTAACTGGCAAAAAGTTACAGCTAAAATGCCAAATGGTATCAAAATGAGCAAAATTTGGGAAAAAAGTGCATTTAATTTCGGCACTTTTTAAAAGGACCCCCTTAATCGAGCTTAAGTGCAGTGCTATGACACCTACACATTTCAACATTGTCTTTTAACTATTTACAACTACAATTTAACACTCGACCACTTAATTCAACCCGTTTTTACCTACAGCAATATGTGTGCCGAAATTACACGATTTTATTTAATAAGATTGCTCACCACAGACGCAACGTAGAACCACGGGGACTAAAAATTCTGAAAATAGACTAAATTTTACCAGGACAGTTTAATTTTTAAACCAATTTATTGCGTAATCATGAAATGCCCATGTTCTAAAAACGAGTAACAATTTTATTTTTTGTAAATCGCACAATTTCACATAAAAATATCACAACATAACAATTAAAAAGCTTACGACTGTCATCTACATATAATTAGCTCTCATTTGAGCTATCAAACGTCATATTCCGTCCAGGATTACCAAAGATAGGGTAGTGCATTTAATTTTGGCACTTTTCCCAATTGGGCAATTTTTGATTTTGGACTATATCTTTGGTAATCCTGGACGGAATACGACGTTTGATAGTTCAAATCAGAGCTAATTATATGTAGATGACTGTCGTGTGAGATTTTTATTAATTATGCTATGATATTTTCATGTGAAATTGTGTGATTTATAAAAAATAAATTTGTTACTCGTTTTTAGAACATGGACATTTCATGATTACGCAATAAATTGGTTTAAAAATTAAACTGTCCTGGTAAAATTTAGTATATTTTCAGAATTTTTAGTCCCCGTGGTTCTACGTTGCATCTGTGGTGAGCAATCGTTATAAAATAAAATAGTGTAATTTCGGCACTCATATGCTGTAGGTAAAAACGGATTGAATTAAGTGGTCGGGTGTTAAATTGTAGTTGTAAATAGTTAAAAGACAACGTTGAAATGTGTAGGGGTCATAGCACTGCACTTAAACTCGATTAAGAGGGTCGTTTTAAAAAGTGCCGAAATTAAATGCACTTTTTTCTCAAATTTTGTTCATTTTGATACCATTTGGCATTTTAGCTGTAACTTTTTGCCAGTTACACGTTGAACAACAAGTAGAAACTTAAATTAAAGAAAACTGTCTGAAGATAATGATAGGTTTTTAAATTTTTGAAAATGATGATTTTTTTACTGAGAAACAATCAATTGTTTGTAAAGTGCCGAAATTAAATGCACATATTTAATTTGGCAATTTTCCATTTTTTTAAAAAACTGATTTAATTAAGTAAAAAAATACTTTCGTACAGTGAAACTTTTGTGACGCAACGCAGTATCGTGAAAGCTTCAAAATAAGCTATCAAACATGAAAATCGGGCCATACAGTAAAAATTTACATCGGAAAAACAAAAAAGTGCCGAAATTAAATGCACTACCCTATAGTCCAAAATCAAAAATGCCCAATTGGGAAAAGTGCCGAAATTAAATGCACTACCCTATAGTGCGATCAAAAGCTGAGATTATGATGTGACCAACTGTAATAAATTCATTGTTTACCAGTGGTTTTATTTTGAGCTATAGTTCTATCCAATTTTAAATCTAGTTTATTCTGTGATCATAATGTTAGTAAACTGATTTTATTCTTGAATATTCGTTTTAGGTGCTTGGTAAAAATCTTTGCAAAACATTCCTTGTCAAATTTTTCACTGACTATTCGAGATTTTTACCGATCAATTAAATTTTTTTGTTTTTAAATGATAACTTTATTTAGTAATTTTTATATTTGTCAAAATATACGAGTTTTGTTGTGCTAAATACTTAAGATAAAATAAATAAATTGAAAAATAAATTAACGAAATGGATAAAATAAATAAATAAACCAATAAAAACGGCAAGTTAGAATGGATGCTATAGCATCCATTCATCCAAATAAATGCTGTAGCATCCATTCAACCTAATAAATGCTGTTAAACTCATTTACTACTGGTGGTTAATAACTGAATGGATGCTGCAGCATCCATTTAATAGGGTGTCCGGAAATTTCGTCTTCTACATCTCGTCTTTCAACATCTCGTCTTCCACATCCCGTCATTGGAAAACTCGTCTTTTGGATGCGATTTTGTAAACGTCCTTCCAAAAATGCGAGTTTCTACCCTAATGATAAAATTTTCTTTGATTTTTGGGTTTTGCTTAGGCTTCTTGGGAAAAAAGTAAGGTTTTTACTCTTGAGTTCAAAAAGCATCATTAAATACAAATTTACCATGATAAAGTTTTGCTTGATTTTTAGGTTTTGCTTAGGCTTAGGTTCTCAGTTTTTTGAATAAATCATTTAATAAAAGTTTATCATCATAAAAATTTTGCTTGATTTTCAGCTTTTGCTTAGGTTTAGGTAAAAAAAGGTTTTCAATACATTGTTTTAGTCAAAAAATAGAAAAAACTTGTCTTTTGAAAAGTATGTTTAAAAAATCGCATCCAAAAGACGAGTTGTAGAAGACAAGATGTTGAAAGACTTACTGTAAAAGACGAAATTTCCGGGAACCATTTAATAGCGGTACTTCTTTGAAGAGTGGATGTTGCAGTGTCCATCTTTAGAATAAATAAAGAATTAATTTATTAATTCTGTTATCTGATTATTAAATAAATAAAGAAGAAGTCCATGCTACGGCATCCACTGTTTAAAGGACCACTGCTATGGCAATATTTAGTGTTAACTGTATTTTTAAAAGAATTGGTATGAGATCCTTCAAACTTAAATAATTAAAAAAACTATATATTTTTTGTTTCTTTACTTTTTAGGTATTTGCTCTTAAAATTTTACACATTTTTGTTGTACTTTTAGCTAAAATATTAAGACTGTGTTTATTAAATTAATAGTGATCCTTGAACAAGTGGATGCTGCAATATCCATGTTTATCCGGTAGTCCATACTACAGCATCCACTGTTTCAAGGACCACTGCCAGGGTTGCCAGGGGGTATCGGGCAAAGGCAAAGTCCCAACGTGGAAAGTCCCAACCAATCGATGAATCTCCCAACAGTTCAAATATTAGAAATACGTTTGCAAAACCGGTGTTAAACACGATAATTTTAAACAACCGAAAATAAATAAATGCATTAAATGAATGATAAATGGAATTATGCAATTTTGTAAACGTACTTTCAAAAATGCAAGTTTCTACCCCAATGAGATTTTTTTTGATTTTTGGGTTTTGCTTAGGCTCAGGAAAAAAATAAAGTTTTTACTCTTCAGTTTAAAAAGCATCATTAAATACAAATTTACCATAATACAATTTTGCTTGATTTTAAGGTTTTGCTTAGGCTTAGGTACTCAGTTTTTTTAATAAAGAATTTAATAAAAGTTTATCATGATAAAAATTTTGCTTGATTTTTGGCTTTTGCTTAGGCTTAGATAAAAAAGGTTTTCAATAGATTGTTTTATTTGAAAAACAGGAAAAACTTGTCTTTTGAAAAGTGCGTTTACAAAATCACATCCAAAAGACGAGTTTTCCGTATTTAATGCTATATTTTTATTAATTATAGTGTTAATTGACTAAAAAATAAAATAGTGTTTGTTGCAAACGTATTTTTTGATTCTGTTGGGACTTTCCACAAACTGTTGGGAGATTCCACAGTTGGGAGATTCACCCTTTTTGTTGGGAGATTGCTCGGAACCGCCAGGGGTAACGGGGGTGTCCGGAAATTTCAACGATCGTGATCTTTGCCGACGGTTCTGCCGACGGTTTTAAAAAATGCCGACGGTTTGATAGTAAAATTGCTATAAAAACATTAATACCTAAAACAAACCGTCGGCACTAAGAATATAAATAAAATATATTATTCTACGCAAAATCAAACTTAAATTTTGTAAAAGTAAACGTGAATGTTTTTTTAATTCGTCATTACATCTAGATGGCTCAATATTTTTTATTTACTGAATAATTACACCACCCACGTTGGGTTTGCTCATAATAAAAGCAATGAATTTTGATTACTGTTACTTTTACTTGACTTCTAGATTTTTAATTTAATTTACTTGTACTCTATCAAATTTTGAAATCTCAATTACGTTTACTTTTACCCAGACTTTTTTCCACAATTACTTAAAATAATTTAAGGTAAAACACTACAATTTTTTATTTAGTTTTTTCATAAGATTTTTACTGAAAGTTAAATATGAACTTAGATTTTATTAGAAATTAAAAATTATTTTTGTCTGACAACAATAGGGTAGTGCATTTAATTTCGGCACTTTTTCGTTTTTCCAATGTAACTTTTCACTGTATGGCCCGATTTTCATGTTTGATATCTCATTTTGAAGCTTTCACAATACTGCGTTGCGTCATAGAAGTTTCACTGTACGAAAGTTGTTTTTTTACTTAATTAAATCAGTTTTTAAAAAAACAGAAAATTGCCGAAATTAAATGTATGCATTTAATTTCGGCACTTTACAAACAATTGATTGTTTCTCAGTCAAAAATCATCATTTTCAAAAATTTAAAAGCCTATCATTATCTCCAGACAGTTTTCTTTAATTTAAGCTTCTACTTGTTGTTCAACGTGTAACTGGCAAAAAGTTACAGCTAAAATGCCAAATGGTATCAAAATGAGCAAAATTTGGGAAAAAGTGCATTTAATTTTGGCACTTTTTAAAAGGACCCCCTTAATCGAGTTTAAGTGCAGTGCTATGACCCCTACACACTTCAACATTGTCTTTTAACTATTTACAACTACAATTTAACACTCGACCACTTAATTCAACCCGTTTTTACCTACAGCAATATGTGTGCCGAAATTACACGATTTTATTTAATAAGATTGCTCACCACAGACGCAACGTAGAACCACGGGGACTAAAAATTCTAAAAATAGACTAAATTTTACCAGGACAGTTTAATTTTTAAACCAATTTATTGCGTAATCATGAAATGCCCATGTTCTAAAAACGAGTAACAATTTTATTTTTTGTAAATCGCACAATTTCACATAAAAATATCACAACATAACAATTAAAAAGCTTACGACTGTCATCTACATATACTTAGCTCTCATTTGAGCTATCAAACGTCATATTCCGTTCAGGATTACCAAATACAGGGTATTGCATTTAATTTCGGCACTTTTCCCAATTGGGCAATTTTTGATTTTGGACTATATCTTTGGTAATCCTGGACGGAATACGACGTTTAATAGCTCAAATCAGAGCTAATTATATGTAGATGACTGTCGTGAGCTTTTTATTAATTATGTTATGATATTTTTATGTGAAATTGTGTGATTTATAAAAAATAAATTTGTTACTCGTTTTTAGAACATGGACATTTCATGATTACGCAATAAATTGGTTTAAAAATTAAACTGTCCTGGTAAAATTTAGTCTATTTTCAGAATTTTTAGTCCCCGTGGTTCTACGTTGCATCTGTGGTGAGCAATCGTTATAAAATAAAATAGTGTAATTTCGGCACTCATATGCTGTAGGTAAAAACGGATTGAATTAAGTGGTCGGGTGTTAAATTGTAGTTGTAAATAGTTAAAAGACAACGTTGAAATGTGTAGGGGTCATAGCACTGCACTTAAACTCGATTAAGAGGGTCGTTTTAAAAATTGCCGAAATTAAATGCACTTTTTTCCCAAATTTTGCTCATTTTGATACCATTTGGCATTTTAGCTGTAACTTTTTGCCAGTTACACGTTGAACAACAAGTAGAAGCTTAAATTAAAGAAAACTGTCTGAAGATAATGATAGGTTTTTAAATTTTTGAAAATGATGATTTTTTTACTGAGAAACAATCGATTGTTTGTAAAGTGCCGAAATTAAATGCACATATTTAATTTCGGCAATTTTCCATTTTTTTAAAAAACTGATTTAATTAAGTAAAAAAATACTTTCGTACAGTGAAACTTTTGTGACGCAACGCAGTATCGTGAAAGCTTCAAAATGAGCTATCAAACATGAAAATCGGGCCATACAGTAAAAAGTTACATCGGAAAAACAAAAAAGTGCCGAAATTAAATGCACTACCCTATGGTTGGGGGTTGGGCTGGGGGGGGGTTCTCCCCTTCTCGGGGGGCCCCCCCCCTGCGGCCTTAGTCCAAAATCAAACATGCCCAATTGGGAAAAGTGCCGAAATTAAATGCACTACCCTATAGTGCGATCAAAAGCGGAGATTATGATGTGACCAACTGTAATAAATTCATTATTTACCAGTGGTTTTATTTTGAACTATAGTTCTATCCAATTTTAAATCTAGTTTATTCTGTGATCATAATGTTAGTAACCTGATTTTATTCTTGAATATTCGTTTTAGGTGCTTGGTAAAAATCTTTGCAAAACATTCCTTGTCAAATTTTTCACTGACTATTCGAGATTTTTACCGATCAATTAAATTTTTTTGTTTTAAATGATAACTTTATTTAGTAATTTTTATATTTGTCAAAATATACGAGTTTTGTTGTGCTAAATACTTAAGAAAAAATAAATAAATTGAAAAATAAATTAACGAAATGGATAAAATAAATAAATAAACCAATAAAAACGGCAAGTTAGAATGGATGCTATAGCATCCATTCATCCAAATAAATGCTGTAGCATCCATTTAACCTAATAAATGCTGTTAAACTCATTTACTACTGGTGGTTAATAACTGAATGGATGCTGCAGCATACATTTAATAGGGTGTCCGGAAATTTCGTCTTCTACATCTCGTCTTTCAACATCTCGTCTTCCACATCTCTTCATTGGAAAACTCGTCTTTTGGATGCGATTTTGTAAACGTCTTTCCAAAAATGCGAGTTTCTACCCTAATGATAAAATTTTCTTTGATTTTTGGGTTTTGCTTAGGCTTTTTGGGAAAAAAGTAAGGTTTTAACTCTTAAGTTAAAAAAGCATCATTAAATACAAATTTACCATGATAAAGTTTTGCTTGATTTTTAGGTTTTGCTTAGGCTTAGGTTCTCAGTTTTTTGAATAAATCATTTAATAAAAGTTTATCATGATAAAAATTTTGCTTGATTTTCAGCTTTTGCTTAGGTTTAGGTAAAAAAAAGGTTTTCAATACATTGTTTTAGTCAAAAAATAGAAAAAACTTGTCTCTTGAAAAGTGCGTTTAAAAAATCGCATCCAAAAGACAAGTTTTTCTAAGACGAGTTGTAGAAGACAAGATGTTGAAAGACTTACTGTAAAAGACGAAATTTCCGGGAACCATTTAATAGCGGTACTTCTTGAAAGAGTGGATGCTGCAGTGTCCATCTTTAGAATAAATAAAGAATTAATTTATTAATTCTGTTATCTGATTATTAAATAAATAAAGAAGAAGTCCATGCTACGGCATCCACTGTTTAAAGGACCACTGCTATGGCAATATTTAGTGTTAAATGTATTTTTAAAAGAATTGGTATGAGATCCTTCAAACTTAAGTAATTAAAAAAACTATATATTTTTTGTTTCTTTACTTTTTAGGTATTTGCTCTTAAAATTTTACACATTTTTCTTGTACTTTTAGCTAAAATATTAAGACTGTGTTTATTAAATTAATAGTGATCCTTGAACAAGTGGATGCTGCAATATCCATGTTTATCCGGTAGTCCATACTACAGCATCCACTGTTTCAAGGACCACTGCCAGGGTTGCCAGGGGGTATCGGGCAAAGGCAAAGTCCCAACGTGGAAAGTCCCAACCAATCGATGAATCTCCCAACAGTTCAAATATTAGAAATACGTTTGCAAAACCGGTGTTAAACACGATAATTTTAAACAACCGAAAATAAATAAATGCATTAAATGAATGATAAATGGAATTATGCAATTTTGTAAACGTACTTTCAAAAATGCAAGTTTCTACCCCAATGAGATTTTTTTTTTGATTTTTGGGTTTTGCTTAGGCTCAGGAAAAAAATAAAGTTTTTACTCTTCAGTTTAAAAAGCATTATTAAATACAAATTTACCATAATACAATTTTGCTTGATTTTTAGGTTTTGCTTAGGCTTAGGTACTCAGTTTTTTAATAAAGAATTTAATAAAAGTTTACCATGATAAAAATTTTGCTTGATTTTTGGCTTTTGCTTAGGCTTAGATAAAAAAGGTTTTCAATAGATTGTTTTATTCGAAAAACAGGAAAAACTTGTCTTTTGAAAAGTGCGTTTACAAAATCACATCCAAAAGACGAGTTTTCCGTATTTAATGCTATATTTTTATTAATTATAGTGTTAATTGACTAAAAAATAAAATAGTGTTTGTTGCAAACGTATTTTTTGATTCTGTTGGGAGTTTCCACAAATTGTTGGGAGATTCCACAGTTGGGAGATTCACCCTTTTTGTTGGGAGATTGCTCGGAACCGCCAGGGGTAACGGGGGTGTCCGGAAATTTCAACGATCGTGATCTTTGCCGACGGTTCTGCCGACGGTTTTAAAAAATGCCGACGGTTTGATAGTAAAATTGCTATAAAAACATTAATACCTAAAACGAACCGTCGGCACTAAGAATATAAATAAAATATATCATTCTACGCAAAATCAAACTTAAATTTTGTAAAAGTAAACGTGAATGTTTTTTTAATTCGTCATTACATCTAGATGGCTCAATATTTTTTATTTACTGAATAATTACACCACCCACGTTGGGTTTGCTCATAATAAAAGCAATGAATTTTGATTACTGTTACTTTTACTTGACTTCTAGATTTTTAATTTAACTTACTTGTACTCTATCAAATTTTGAAATCTCAATTACGTTTACTTTTACCCGGACTTTTTTCCACAATTACTTAAAATAATTTAAGGTAAAACACTACAATTTTTTATTTAGTTTTTTCATAAGATTTTTACAGAAAGTTAAATATGAACTTAGATTTTATTAGAAATTAGAAATTATTTTTGTCTGACAACAATAGGGTAGTGCATTTAATTTCGGCACTTTTTCGTTTTTCCAATGTAACTTTTCACTGTATGGCCCGATTTTCATGTTTGATATCTCATTTTGAAGCTTTCACAATACTGCGTTGCGTCATAGAAGTTTCACTGTACGAAAGTTGTTTTTTTACTTAATTAAATCAGTTTTTAAAAAAACAGAAAATTGCCGAAATTAAATGTATGCATTTAATTTCGGCACTTTACAAACAATTGATTGTTTCTCAGTCAAAAATCATCATTTTCAAAAATTTAAAAGCCTATCATTATCTCCAGACAGTTTTCTTTAATTTAAGCTTCTACTTGTTGTTCAACGTGTAACTGGCAAAAAGTTACAGCTAAAATGCCAAATGGTATCAAAATGAGCAAAATTTGGGAAAAAAGTGCATTTAATTTCGGCACTTTTTAAAAGGACCCCCTTAATCGAGTTTAAGTGCAGTGCTATGACCCCTACACACTTCAACATTGTCTTTTAACTATTTACAACTACAATTTAACACTCGACCACTTAATTCAACCCGTTTTTACCTACAGCAATATGTGTGCCGAAATTACACGATTTTATTTAATAAGATTGCTCACCACAGACGCAACGTAGAACCACGGGGACTAAAAATTCTAAAAATAGACTAAATTTTACCTGGACAGTTTAATTTTTAAACCAATTTATTGCGTAATCATGAAATGCCCATGTTCTAAAAACGAGTAACAATTTTATTTTTTGTAAATCGCACAATTTCACATAAAAATATCACAACATAACAATTAAAAAGCTTACGACTGTCATCTACATATACTTAGCTCTCATTTAAGCTATCAAACGTCATATTCCGTCCAGGATTACCAAAGATAGGGTATTGCATTTAATTTTGGCACTTTTCCCAATTGGGCAATTTTTGATTTTGGACTATATCTTTAGTAATCCTGGACGGAATACGACGTTTGATAGCTCAAATCAGAGCTAATTATATGTAGATGACTGTCGTGAGCTTTTTATTAATTATGTTATGATATTTTTATGTGAAATTGTGTGATTTATAAAAAATAAATTTGTTACTCGTTTTTAGAACATGGACATTTCATGATTACGCAATAAATTGGTTTAAAAATTAAACTGTCCTGGTAAAATTTAGTCTATTTTCAGAATTTTTAGTCCCCGTGGTTCTACGTTGCATCTGTGGTGAGCAATCGTTATAAAATAAAATGTGTAATTTCGGCACTCATATGCTGTAGGTAAAAACGGATTGAATTAAGTGGTCGGGTGTTAAATTGTAGTTGTAAATAGTTAAAAGACAACGTTGAAATGTGTAGGGGTCATAGCACTGCACTTAAACTCGATTAAGAGGGTCGTTTTAAAAAGTGCCGAAATTAAATGCACTTTTTTCCCAAATTTTGCTCATTTTGATACCATTTGGCATTTTAGCTGTAACTTTTTGTCAGTTACACGTTGAACAACAAGTAGAAACTTAAATTAAAGAAAACTGTCTGAAGATAATGATAGGTCTTTAAATTTTTGAAAATGATGATTTTTTTTACTGAGAAACAATCGATTGTTTGTAAAGTGCCGAAATTAAATGCACATATTTAATTTGGCAATTTTCCATTTTTTTAAAAAACTGATTTAATTAAGTAAAAAAATACTTTCGTACAGTGAAACTTTTGTGACGCAACGCAGTATCGTGAAAGCTTCAAAATAAGCTATCAAACATGAAAATCGGGCCATACAGTAAAAATTTACATCGGAAAAACAAAAAAGTGCCGAAATTAAATGCACTACCCTATCAGGGCCTGTGCCAGGATTTTTGAAAGGAGGGGGCCAGATTCTAAAAAATTGAAAACGGAATATAAATGCGGCGCGAAGCGCCGCATTTTGCGCCAGTGCCGCATTTTGCGCCGCGCAGCAGCGCCAGGCGGACGCGAAGCGTCTGTCGAAGGGTCCGGGGGGGTGTCCCCCCGGCCGCCGGAGGCGAAATTTTTTGATTTAGCATTAAAAATGATCAAAATTAGGGCTTAAAAATACCTATTTACATTGAATTCAAGGCAGCCAGGCCGGCAGAATCCACTTTTGGCATACCCCAAGAAAGAAGGTAGGGAGAAGCAGGGTTCATAATGAAGTTACCTTCGCTTTTACCTAACCCACTCCCCCCTGGACCTACCTCATCTTCCTTAGTTTTTACCCCGGTCAACCCAGAAAGGGGGGGGGCATGGCCCCCCTGTCCCCCCCTGGCACAGGGCCTGTACCCTATAGTCCAAAATCAAAAATGCCCAATTGGGAAAAGTGCCAAAATTAAATGCACTACCCTATAGTGCGATCAAAAGCTGAGATTATGATGTGACCAACTGTAATAAATTCATTGTTTACCAGTGGTTTTATTTTGAGCTATAGTTCTATCCAATTTTAAATCTAGTTTATTCTGTGATCATAATGTTAGTAAGCTGAGTTTATTCTTGAATATTCGTTTTAGGTGCTTGGTAAAAATCTTTGCAAAACATTCCTTGCCAAATTTTTCACTGACTATTCGAGATTTTTACCGACCAATTAATTTTTTTTGCTTTTAAATGATAACTTTATTTAATAATTTTTATATTTGTCAAAATATACGAGTTTTTTTGTGCTAAATACTTAAGATAAAATAAATAAATTGAAAAATAAATTAACGAAATGGATAAAATAAATAAATAAACCAATAAAAACGGCAAGTTAGAATGGATGCTATAGCATCCATTCATCCAAATAAATGCTGTAGCATCCATTCAACCTAATAAATGCTGTTAAACTCATTTACTACTGGTGGTTAATAACTGAATGGATGCTGCAGCGTACATTTAATAGGGTGTCCGGAAATTTCGTCTTCTACATCTCGTCTTTCAACATCTCATCTTCCACATCTCGTCATTGGAAAACTCGTCTTTTGGATGCGATTTTGTAAGCGTCCTTCCAAAAATGCGAGTTTCTACCCTAATGATAAAATTTTCTTTGATTTTTGGGTTTTGCTTAGGCTTTTTGGGAAAAAAGTAAGGTTTTAACTCTTGAGTTAAAAAAGCATCATTAAATACAAATTTACCATGATAGAAGTTTTGCTTGATTTTTAGGTTTTGCATAGGCTTACAGGGCCGTAGCCAGGATTTGAATTGAGGGGGGGATTTTTTGGAAGGTGGTTTATAGGGGCCCACAAGGGGGGTCTGGGGGGCGGGAGCCCCCCAGCGGGGTCAAGGGGCAGAGCCCCTTGTCAGAGTGGTCCGGGGGGCAGAACGCCCCCCGGGGTGGAAAATTTTTTAGTTTTAAGCTTTTAAAAGGCATCAGGAAACCTAAATTTAAGTACTGAATCTTTATTTATTTTCAGTTGTTTTTTTAAATAAATACAACAAAATAAAGTAGTTTTAGGTATTTTATTACTTTTTAATAAAAAAGAACAAACGTTTTCTAAAAATAAAAAATCTTTATTTAATTTAAGTTTTTATAATAAATGCTTCAGTTATTAATATCCAAAATTTGCTCTTCTTTTTTGTGAGCTCCTTTGTGAGCTTTCCACCTCTTTGTTGGTTTGGTGCAACTGATGTCTCGTAAAAAAGAACGCAATATAAACAAAAAACGCCATCCAGGGCTTGTGAGTAACAAAGCCAAGGGTACGTTTTAAGCCATTCTAGTTTGAACTTCAAGTTGGTTGATCCAAATTTTGCTGTGGGAAACTGAAAATTGTCGCTGGGGTTCCAACGGTTGTTAAGTAAGTTTTTTCTTTCATTTTCATTGAGGTTCCTGCCAGCGAAATTGGATATGTCCATTAAGTGCCTTTGTGGCTCTGTCATTTTAACAGTAATAATTGAAGAAGACGGTTTTAAAGTGAGTAACCAAAGCATTTACAATAAAAAATCCTAAGAAAACCGCTTTTTTATACCAAAAAAGTGGTTGAATCGTGACTTCCCGCTCTTTGATACTGCCGCTTTTATGCAAATATTTTCACACAAAACAAAAATACAGTATTTTTAAACTCACTGCACTAATGTTTTGAATTATAAATAATTTCTTTTTTATAAATAAGAGCTTTTATGAACCTAAATCACTTTAAATAATGCATTTTAGATAGCTTTAATACATTACAGAGTGATTTGGAAAAAAAAATTTTTTTTCTAAATTTTTAAAAAAACCAAAGGGGGGACCCTTACGAAATTTTTTGCCTTCCCAGAATTTGAGGGGGGGGATTAATCCCCCCAATCCCCCCCCTGGCTACGGACTTGGCTTAGGTTCTCAGTTTTTTAAATAAATCATTTAATAAAAGTTTATCATGATAAAAATTTTGCTTGATTTTCAGCTTTTGCTTAGGTTTAGGTTTGACCAGAAATTAAGTTATAAAACTTAAGTTTAGTTGTTTTACTACATTTGGGCCAAATTTTATGGATAAAACTTTTTATTTTAGCGAAATTTAAATAAAAATATTTTTATGGCATTGTGCCAATGGCATCCCAGAGTATAAAACCCGGGCGAAGGTGATCTTTAGAAAGGGTGAGACATCGCGAGGATAAAAGCCGGGCGGTCAATTTTTTTATTTTAAAACATTTATTGAACAATATAACACTGCTAAATTAATTGTTTGCGAATTCTTTGAGGCTCTAACTTGCTTTTTATATTTAAAAATAATTTTTTTTAGCAAAAATATTAGATAGTTATTTTTATGGCTATGTGCCAAAACAAGTTCAAAAAGATAAAAGCCGGCGATCCTAAAAGAAAAACCGGGCAAAGTTTAAAACCAATTTAAAGCTACTTTTTTTAAATTTTTTGAAAAAAATCTTTGTGTAAAAGCAAGTTAGAGCCTCAACGAATTCGCAAACGATTAATTCAGCTGTGTTTATTGTTCAATAAATTTTTTAGAATAAAAAAATTGATCGCCCGGTTTTTATCCTAGCGATGTCCCACCGTTTCTAAAGATCACCTTCGCCCGGGTTTTATACTTTCAGATGCCATTGGCACAATGCCATAAAAATATTTTTATTTAATTTTCGCTGAAATAAAAAGTTTTATCCATAAAATTTGGCCCAAATGTAGTAAAACAACTAAACTTCAGTTTTATAACTTAATTTCTGATCAAGTGTACATATAAATACGATTTTTTTAAACTACCCGGGTTTTATCCCCTGCTATTGCCCGGCCGCCCGGCTGCCCGGGACTTTTCGCCCGGGTTTTATTCTCTCCCTCAGGAAAAAAATAAAGTTTTTACTCTTCAGTTTAAAAAGCATTATTAAATACAAATTTACCATAATACAATTTTGCTTGATTTTTAGGTTTTGCTTAGGCTTAGGTACTCAGTTTTTTAATAAAGAATTTAATAAAAGTTTACCATGATAAAAATTTTGCTTGATTTTTGGCTTTTGCTTAGGCTTAGATAAAAAAGGTTTTCAATAGATTGTTTTATTCGAAAAACAGGAAAAACTTGTCTTTTGAAAAGTGCGTTTACAAAATCACATCCAAAAGACGAGTTTTCCGTATTTAATGCTATAATTTTATTAATTATAGTGTTAATTGACTAAAAAATAAAATAGTGTTTGTTGCAAACGTATTTTTTGATTCTGTTGGGACTTTCCACAAACTGTTGGGAGATTCCACAGTTGGGAGATTCACTCTTTTTGTTGGGAGATTGCTCGGAATCGCCAGGGGTAACGGGGGTGTCCGGAAATTTCGACGATCGTGATCTTTGCCGACGGTTCTGCCGACGGTTTTAAAAAATGCCGACGGTTTGATAGTGAAATTGCTATAAAAACATTAATACCTAAAACAAACCGTCGGCACTAAGAATATAAATAAAATATATCATTCTACGCAAAATCAAACTTAAATTTTGGATAATTATTTGCAAAATAGCATATTCTTTCAAAATCTTATATTAAAAACCGTCGGGAAGTTGCCGACGGTTTTAGGATGTTAAATCAATTTAAAAAGTTTTTTTAGAGATTCTTGATTTTAATATTAACTCTTAATTTCGGTTTTCAAGAACATAAAAACGTTAATTACACTTTGGATTATTGTGAAATAAACGAATAAATTAAAATTTAAAGTATCAAATTACGTTTTAATTTTTTCATCATCAACAACATCAAATCTGCGACTTAATTGCCGCCAATATGAATCACAATTGTAACTAATTATCAATGAACATAGCTATCTGATATGACTTTAAAGGCTCAAAAAGAGCGCTTATTTAAGTCAGTTCCAAAACTCTTCTTGAATGCATCCAAAGAATCGACAGTTACTTGCGATGGGAGTAGATTGTTCCAAGGTGTAACAACCCTATTTGCAAAAGAAAATTTCCTTGCATTAATTTGGCAGTCTTCCATTGCCAATTTCAATGGATGACCACGGGTGGGCTGCAGGTTAAACTTAAAAAAATCATTGGCTTGCAAATTGTTTAAGCAATGTATAATTTTAAAGCACTCATATAAATCAATTTTGTCTCTTCGATCCTTTAATCTTTCTAAACCTAGGTAATTCAGTCTATGTTCATAACCAACAGGTAACAACATGCATTTATAAAACAAACGTCTAGTGAAATTTTGTTGCACTTTTTCCAAAATGTTTATATCCTTTTGTAAATAAGGGTTCCAAACTGCACTAGCATACTCCAGAATTGATCTAACATAGGACTTATATGCTCTGAGAAAATTATTTCTAGAGTTTGAGTTGAATGTTCTAAAAATTAGTGATGTCACTCTCATAGCTTTTTTTGCTGTGATTTCACAGCGTTTAGAGAATTTCATATCATGTGATATATAAATACCTAGGTCACGCACCAATTCTGTAGTTGCAAGTACGTTATTACCAAGCTTATATTTACAAATTAACTCTTTGCTATGATTTCGAATATAAAGAACTTCAAAATGTTTTACAACTTTGGTATATTGGAATTTTGGTACACGTATGGAACTTGTACCGTTGTGTAGTTTTCTGTCCATACTGGGATGTCCATGGCTTTGCAATAAACCTTGAATTGAAACAAAAAGCTGCGGACAAGTTCAAACTTTAAATGTGTCCCCTAAAAAATCTATATTTTGAAAAAAACTTCCTTCTAAAACCATAGTCAAAAATTGGTAAAAATCGCAAAATTGTATTATGGTAAATTTGTATTTAATATCTCTTTTTAAACTGACAAGTAAAAAAACCCGGGAAAAGTCCCGGGCAGCCGGGCGGCCGGGCAATAGCAGGGGATAAAACCCGGGTGGTTTAAAAAAATCGTATTTAAATGTACATTTGACCAGAAATTAAGTTATAAAACTTAAGTTTAGTTGTTTTACTACATTTGGGCCAAATTTTATGGATAAAACTTTTTATTTTAGCGAAAATTAATAAAAATATTTTTTATGGCATTGTGCCAATGGCATCTGAGAGTATAAAAACCGGGAGAAGGTGACCTTTAGAAAGGGTGGGACATCGCAAGGATAAAAGCCGGGCGGTTAATTTTTTTATTTTAAAACATTTATACAACAATATAACACAGCTGAATTAATTGTTTGCGAATTCGTTGAGGCTCTAACTTGCTTTTACATTTAAAAATTTTTTTAGCAAAAATATTAAATAGCTTTAAATTTTTATGGCTATGTGCCAAAACAAGTTTTTCAAAAAGGATCGCCGGCTTTTATCTTTTTGAACTTGTTTTGGCACATACCATAAAAAGCTACTTTTTTAATATTTTTGAAAAAAATCTTTTTAAATATAAAAAGCAAGTTAGAGCCTCAAAGAATTCGCAAACGATTAATTTAGAAGTGTTATATTTTTTTATAAATGTTTTAAAATAAAATAATTAACCGCCCGGCTTTTATCCTCGAGATGTCTCACCGTTTCCAAAAATCACCTTCGCCCGGGTTTTATACTTTCAGATGCCATTGGCACAATGCCATAAAAATATTTTTATTTAAATTTCGCTGAAATAAAAAGTTTTATCCATAAAATTTTGCCCAAATGTAGTAAAACAACTAAACTTCAGTTTTATAACTTAATTTCTG
>JASAMX010003700.1:0-15090 GCA_030248175.1 Microlaimidae sp. YZB2_3 | reverse complement strand
CGAATTAAATTTTCGGCTCAAAGATTCAACTCTAAAATTCTTTGGCACTAGTTTACAACAAAATCACCAACTATCCCGATCCCTAAAAATTTAAAATGAAGTGCAGTAAACATTTTATTAATAATTCTTGATCATTATGTGTTTGAAAAACTGCGAATAATTATAGAAAACACGTACATGGTAGCAGGTTGGGGTTATATTAACGACCATGGCGCTCACGCCAACGTGCTGCAGAAGATTCTTATCCATACTTGGACACACGCGAAGTGTGAACAAACACTAGGATCCTATATGCAAGATTTGTTCTGTGGTCTCAGCGGTAATGGGAACTTGGAGCCATTTTATTATGTAAACATGTAGCGTATAACATAGTCAAGCTTAACTTTAACTTATTACACTAAAATTATACAATATTATATTAAGGATGTAATGCCGCATGTCCGGGCACAATGAAATCAGTTATTGTACACGAGACGAAGATATTTGGCAAAGAAAAATTACGTTTATTATAAATTCAAATATTGTTTATCGGTAGCAGTTTGATTGCAAACATACTACAATTTATATAAGTCATTTTTTAACAAAAATTGCTTTTTTGTTTAATTAAAATGTATGGTAAAAATTAAAACTAAATATAAAAGCTTAAAAACACTGAAATATTTTGTTTTCAGCAATTAAAAAAAAGAATAAGGTCTCTCCGCACAGTTTCCTTAAGAATGGAAAATCGCGGTATTTTTGGCCTGCGAAATCTCGTGAAATACAAAATTTTTTCTATAAAAATTTAATATCGGTGTTAATCGGGCAAAAATACCACAATTATAAACTGCACATTGATAATATTAATAAAATAATTGAAATAATTGATATTAAAAATGAAATTGCAGCGAAATTTTTTAAACCCCTTAAAAATATGCACTATTTATTAGGAAAAATACTTCCAATGAAGAGAAACTGTTACCCTTTTTCCCGTACGTAAAAATTAATGGATTTGTATTTATGGTTTAATATACGATTTTTCGTAAAAAATGGGGGTTAATTTCTTTAAAATTGCGGCAAAACGTGGATTTAATTTAATTTGGTGAAATTTCAAAGCCCCAAATAGTATATTTTTATTAAAATATAAAATTTTTAAACGGCCATAGCCAATAGCTCTCGTACTGTTAATCTGTTGTGTGTGCATATTTTAGATTTAATAGAGGTCTTGGGTTTATTATTAGAAAAGTTGAGCAGATGGATATGTGGCGCAGTCGGATAGCATCCGTCTGCCAATGTCAAACATTTTGGCATCGAGGGATAGATTCCCACTGTAAACATATTTTTATTGCCACATTTTTTATTTAATATTATTATTTATTTTAGATTAATTATAATTTTTTTCAATGAATCGAAACAAAAAAAATTATTTGTACATATTTAAACCGAATTTGTTTCCTTTTTTCTACTCATTTGAATTTTCGTCGCTGGGATATTTTAAAATATTATAATGCTCTATAATTACAATAAATAATAAAATACATTTTATGTAAGTAAAAAAATAATTTTTGTTCTGTATTTCAACTGGTATTTTATTGAACGCTGTGAAGTAAAAACTGTCCGAACAGATCTTAAAAGTAAGTAAAAAACCTATTACAGCTCTTCTTTGATTGTTTTAACAAAAATCACGCAAAAATAATTAATGCTATTAATTTCTAATTGTTGTTTTATTTATTACTAATTGTTTTGTTTCGAAAAACTGTGTTAAATTCTTAACATATGTTATTTTTCCGATCTAGCTTTTAAAATTATCTAAACAGAAATTATTTGTACGAAAAAAACCATAGTTATTTTATAAGTTTATGAGGCTGCAGACAAAAAGGCATATGTTGTTTGCTCTGTATTCTCGTGTCCTAATAACTGTTTCCTCGTGCCCAGACGTATCTAGGCCAGGACATGCGGCCCTAGGCATGGGAGCCATTTATACTCGCCATTAGTTGTGAGTCATCACTTCAGAAAGGGCGTTCCACATCACGAAACTTCGAGCTTTAAGTCCGTTTTGTAACATGAAGTTAAAACCTCTTAGTCAGGGAATTTTCCCATGTGGTGAAAACGGGGAGAAAAAGTTTCTGAAGTCTTTTAAGCCAAGATGCACTTTTAAAGCAAAGTTTGCCGCGAAGTGTTTAAAGGCACAGCGTGATCTTGCTTTTTCAAACTTTCAAACCACCACTATCTCCTTCAAAATTCTCCAGAAATATATCATGCGATTGGCTTAGTCATCAACTAGGAAAAACGCCGTGTCAAGCTTCAGAGTTAATCGCGCCAAAGAAACCGTTTTTATCAGCCCCCGGTCGAGCAGAAAAAAATCAGATTTAAAATCAAGGAAAAACGTCTATCATTCATAGATTTGCCTTTCCGCCACAGTTACAGAGAAAAAATACTTTTTTCAGAACGTCTATGCTTTTTTTTCTTCAGTGGAAAATTTTAACAAAGGATCCACTAATTTTATCAGCAATCCAAAGGCACAAACTAGAGTTTTCTACGCCTCCTTTTCAGACAAATCTTCTTTCTCAGATTTTTTTTCTGTTGTAGAGTCAGAGAAAATGTCTGCAGAAGTGGAAGAACTCATCCAGAAGGGTAAAATTCAAAAAATCAGGTGCTATGGTAGCACGCTGTTTAAAACTTTTATTAATGTTTTATTTTTTGTATGTTACCTTAAGAAATCTTATGGAAGTCTTTGTTTAAATGGGATAAACTAATATTTGAGCAATTTTATGCATATTTGTTTTGAATAAAATTTAAAAAATCTTTAACCTATAATTAGGAGTTTTTCTAACCCTTAACTAGGGTTTAACGCCTTATTAGCTTGTATTTATAACAAATATGCATATAAATTATAAAATGTGAATTTATACCATACAGAAAAAGAGTTATATAAGATTTTTTGGAAAAAAAACCCCAGAAATTAATATATTATCAATAGTTTTAAACAACGTGCTAACATAGCACATAGTCAGCACGTGTTTAGTGGACCGGCCCCAAATCTTTTTCTAAACAACACATTTGTAATTCCAAAAAAGATGGAGGGTCATGTCCAGGGTCACCGTACCGGCCGTGGTGATGGCACCATTGATGAACATCACTTTTTAATTTAATCGGATAGCCAAAAATCTAAGCTACACACTGATACAAGTATCGTAGTAATTTGCTCGGTGGTTTTTAAGATATAACTTTTTAAAGTTTAAGTTTTGTCGCCAGTCTCGATCATTTTGGAACAGACTTTAGATTTTCTTTTTATGTGTTTGAATATCGGAGAATTAAAATTTCCGTCGGCTGCAAGTTCTCAAATATTTATTCAGATACTTTGACAAAAGGATTTTATTTCGGAGACTCGGGATCTCCTCTGTTTAAACATGAGGAAGATGGCTGGTACCAAGTGGGCGTCGCGGTATGGGCTGACGCGTGCCAACTCAATGATATGGCATGTGAAAAATTCGGCGGTTACACCTCGGTTCCGTACTATTACGATTGGATTGAAAGCTTTATAAACGGTACTGCGTAAAGAAAAATCTTCAAGAGGCGCCAACTCAAGTTTGTGAATAAAAATTTGGGACTTAGCACAAATAGTATTTCTTGGAAATATTTAATGGTAATATTTGTGCTATAATAAATATTAAGATTATTTCATTTGAGTAAAGTCCAGATTTGCTATTTGTGCTAATCTAAATATAAATATTATTTAACTTAAGTAAAATCCAGAAAGAAATTATGGTATGTAATGGTTATGTGTGGTATGGGATTTTTATGTATGGTATTGTAAAAAATAACTAAATAAAAAAGATAGAAATTAAACTAAATTTAAAATAATTCAAAAAAACATAGTTTAATTTTAATTTGACATAGACCGATTGCTGATTCAAGTTAATTTTTGGTAGCAAAAAATTAAAAGCGTTTATATTTTTGTTAACATGGAAAACACTTTATTTATTTAAAGCTGATCGGTTATAAGGAAATCCAACTTCGTCCTTAAAATTTGAACAAGAATTTGAAAAATCATAAGATCTGGATTTTTAACGAGTTTTATTAGCATAAAAACGACATCATTCAAAACGTTTTATGAAGTCAAGAATACATAAAAAAGAATGTATCCTTGTAGTATAAGTTTTTTCCCACTCGTGCATTGCTTTGACAGAAATTTGACCCCCGGGGGCGGTCGAATTTGATCCTCGGCGGTAAATATGACCGCCCAGGGGATCAAATAACATTAACATCTTTTTTATACAACGGAAGAAGACAAAACAAATACTGAACAAAAGATAACCAAATTTTAAGAAATAGTACTTTGGATTTCTCTGTATATGCAGAATAAAACTATTTTGATATGATTTTTAAATATTACACAAAACATTTTACAGAATTAGAAAATACTGTTTTTTCAACAGAACGTCTTTTAGGAATCTATTGTTTCCACATAAAGCAGTTTACATAAACTGTTAACAACTGTGCGAGTCTGGAGCGGGTTTTTGTTTTGTCAGCCCTGGGTTTAAATTCACTTCTAATTGAGTGTAATTTTTGTCTTTTTCCTCTTTATTTTCTTGATTTGATACCTATTTCAAAGTTTTATTTTTAATATTTTTACCTAATTTAATTTATATCTGTTTGCATAAAAAGTAAATATTCAATATAAGAGGTTATTTCAAAATATCGGAAGTTGGATATTTTTAAATTATTACTTTCCGACGAAAACTGTAAAACGAAAATAAAATGACCGTTATTTATGGCATTTCCTTAAAAAATTGTGAATTTAATTAATTTTGCCCTCTTTTTTTATAATTTTTGTGCTTTTAATATATTTTGTGTGTTTTTATATATATATTTTGAATGAATTAATATAAATTAATACAATTTCTTTTTAGGTCGTTTTCGCGCTTAAAAAAGGGGAGTTAAATTTAACTTCCCCGATAATTAAATTTGAGCGGGGGCTTAAATTTATGTCAACACGATGCACTGATAGGAAACAAATTGATGCTACAGTGATACATTCTTTGTTATGTATTCTTGTTAAAGTTAAATTTAGAATTAAAATTATAATTAATAACGTGCATACAAAAAAGACTAAAGGAATAACGGTAAAATTTACAATTAATTGACTATATATATTTTTTCAATTTTTAGATGACCCTTTTTTTTGTTTTAAGCGTTTAAAAAAGCAAAACCTTGCGTTTGAAAGTTTCATAGGGCAAAAATTTAAGCTTTCACAGTTAAGCAAATTAAAATATATTGTTGTTTTCATTAGTATGCCGGAGTTTTTGCTTTTATGCTAATGTTTACTTAAGAAAATAATTTATACAGAAATAAAATATACGTATTATTTGCCGTGACTATTCTGTAAATGAATTATAGGTGAGTATATACATAGTAGTAAAAAATCTTATTTGTGTTATTGCATACTTTTTAAAATTTAAAAATTGCGTGTTTTATAGGCACCTTGCACTGGAACTCGGTTTATACATAAAGTATGCAATATACATTAGCGTCACCATAATGGATAATTACCGTATCTCCTACTTATCTTTCGTAGTATGCAGATCTTTCGTAGTCGGTGTATCGAAAGCGCGCGAAATTTCGATCGGTTAATCTGCATACTACGAAAGATAAGTAGGAGATACGGTAATTATCCATTATGGTGACGCTTATGTTTATTGCATACTTCATGTATAAACCGAGTTCCAGTGCAAGGTGCCTATAGCTTGATAGCAGAATGCTTTTCCTCCGGTGTTTTAAAATATCATTTTATTAAATACAATATAAATGAGCAAAATCGTCGGTGAAATTTCGCATAGTTTCATTACGAGCTTGTTTGTTCCAAAGGTTCGGCTTTAATTGGAGGATTGTATGACGCCGGTCTAAACTTCAGTTCAACTCTGTAGGCGTTGTTCCAAAGGTTCGGCTTTAATTGGAGGATTGTATGACGCCGGTCTAAACTTCACTTCAACTCTGTAGGCGGGGGCGTTGTCATAATGGTACGGAAACCAATGAATACTGGTGGCCGGGAAGTGACCAATCGTCGGTTGGTAGTTTCCGCATGCTAAGTACGGGCTGTTGAGACAAGCGGCGCAGCAGGCATTGTACCAGAATCCGCCCCCGTATCCTGCCGCGCAGTTGCCGTCATAACGATCGTTATCGGAGTCGAAAGTGGAAAACAGGGCTCCGTTTTGGTTTAAAACCCAAACCGGATACGCAAAACCATTTCTTGCGGACCCTAAAATAGCCATTAAACCTTTGTTTTATTTGCGTTGTTAAATACTGGACTATTTCTAACTGTCTCTCTGTCTGTCAGCACGTGCGTGCGGGCGTGCTGGCGTGCGTGCGGACGGGTCCGGGACAAAAGAGTCCCGGCACAAAAGAGTCCTGAAAAAAATCGCAGCTGGCACAAAAGAGTCCTGGCACAAAAGAATCCCGGCACAAAAGAGTCCTGGAGAAAATACGTTTATGCGCCCAAGCGTAGCGAGCGCTGAGGTCGGCACAAAAGTGTCCTGGCATAAAATCAATTTTTCACAGGTGACACGCAAATACGTGTATTTAAAATAGAAACAACAACAGGTAAAAAATATAAGCGAACGCTAAAAAAATAAGAAATTTATGATACTGGCGAAAGTCGTATCTTGGATAGCTGAGAAAAGGATTGAAAACCGTAATTATCGGAATAAACATTTGTTTTCCCAAAACAAATAGCAACTTAAAAAAAAAGAATTTTTAGCAAAAATTTTTTTTAAAATTTACTGTTCGTTGGTACTCTGACACAAAGTGTCACAATCAGTATAAAATCAACGTGACTCTGACTCATTTTGTTTAGATTATTTGTTTATCAAAATATAAAAAGAGTCACAGTTACGACCATAGATGTTTTTGGTCGGGCCCGCTAGGGGGGGTCCACCCCTGGGTGGAAGGTCAAAAATTTTTAAGGGGGGGGGTTCAGGGGGTCCGGACCCTCCTGGCTGTTTAGGGGGGTCGACCCCGGGTGCGAGATTTCAAATTTAGGGGGGGTCAGGGGGGTCCAATTTTTTAACAAAGTTTTTTAAAATCAATAATTTAAGTGTTTTTAGGTCTAATATTGAATTTTATATACTAAAACAGCCTATTTAGACCTAAAAAGTGTATTTAAACACTATTTTTAACTAAAAAACCGTGTTTTTCACAGTAAATAAAAAATTTTACTTCCAAATTGGTCAGGAGGGGGGAGGGGGTCAGCTTTGCTAGGGGGGAGGGTCAGGCCGGACCGCTCTCGAGCTTTGGGGGGAGGGGGCGGTCCCGCCTGGATTTTTTCTAGGGGGGTCCAAAATTTTGGCTCTAGAGGGGGTGGACCCCTCTGTCCCTTTCCAAAAAAACATATATGGTACGAGTATTTTGCGACGTTTTTGAATGACTCATTGTGTCAGAGTAATGACGTGTTGAAATACGTCATAAACTAGAAGACAGATGAGGTATGAACATTGTATGTCAGCTGTGAAATATTGATTTTATGCCAGGACTCTTTTGTGCTGACCTCAGCGCTCGCAGAGCTTGGGCGCATGAACGCATTTTCTTCAGGACTCTTTTGTGCCGGGACTCTTTTGTGCCAGGACTCTTTTGTGCCAGCTGCGATTTTTTTCAGGAATTTTGTGCCAGGACTCTTTTGAAGGTGAGCCCGTGCGGACGTGCGTGCGTGCGTGTCTGCGCACGCACATATACACGCACACACGCACGCACAGAATTTGATTTCAGAATGAGCTTTAAATTTTTGTTAAAACAGTACCTTCTGGTTCTCCAGTTATAGTAAGCTTGTATTTTTGAGTTTCGTCAGCTACTTCAAATTCCGGGTATGTTTCAAATCTGTAAATCAAGGGGCTGTTGCAGTTATAGGGATCTTTGTACCATAAATCAACTCTCAAACTCGATTTTGTTTGGTTTGTCAGAATAGAAATCAAATCGTTGCCCAGCCAAAATTCATAAGGATCCTAAAATTTATTTTTATAGATTTCTATTTAATAATCTTGTTAATAATAACATAAAATGTTAACAAGGTTTCAAACATGTACTACAAGAGAAGAATTCTTATAAATTACAAATGAATGAAAAATTTGCATGATTTATTTTATATATAGTAAGGTAGCTGACTTAATTTCGGCCACCTTTTTTATTTTTTTGGATAAGTTTTTTTCTGGTTTTTCCAATCGACCCAAAATTTGATCTAAAAATCAAACGATATAGTTATTTTTGTTATTCCAGTACAAAATTTTAAAATTTCTGTTACACTTAAAGATCATTGGAGGTTTAAAGTTTTTTTTTTATAGTGGCCGAAATTAAGGCACGAGCCATTTATTCGGCCACCTAGAAAAAACTGGCCATAACTATTGTGTGTTAACTGACAGTGTATTTGTGTGTTATGAATATCAACATTCTAGAATTTTTCTGTTAAATGTTGGTGATAAAAAAACTTAAATATTCGAACAAACAAACTTGAAGAAATCCAAATCCGTCTTTGTATTCTACCCAAGATTTGTTAAATGATTGACGATTTCCGAACATCTGAGTGTCAGCTCTTCTACTGATTAGAACCCATCCTCCACCGTCGTGATGAACGTCCATATCACAAAACACCTAGAAAAAAACAGAATAAGTGATGTTTATTGAAGTTCCCCGGAGCTACGGATTTCTATCCTATTTTTGGTTGTAATTTAAAAATAATTAAAAAGTAATGACATAAATAATTTTGTCAAATTTTTTTATAACATTCGGTTATAAAAATTCGGTTTTATTTATTCAAAAATTAGTAAAAGTGGAAAATATTTCTAAACATGCGGATATAATAACTATATGCAAATATCAAGGTTAAAATTTGACACTACGTATTCATAAAATTTAAAATGGTTGTACTAAAATTAAAATTCTCCAATACATTCTTGTTGTTTTTATTCGATTTGTGGCCAAAACACTGTAATAATCCTTAAAATTACAGTTTTTACAGCATTAAAGAATAGAAGTGTGAATTTCAGAATGGTAAAGTTTATGTCTGAATGGAATTTCATATTAAAATACAATTTCTTAAGATTTAACTTTTGTCACCAGGGGCCTGTTTCATAAAATACTGGTAAATTTTACAAGTTTGTAAAATGGAGAAAAATACAAGTTTTTAAAATTACTGACTTGAAAATTTTTAAACAAATAAAAAGATGTTTTTATATGTGTTTTTTATATAGATTTTTTAATATATAATTTAATATTAGTAATATAAATAATAATATATTTAATTTTTATATAGATTTTTTATATTTTTTTATATATAGATTTTTTAATATACCTCCACAAACCAACAAAAAAAATAATTCAAATTTACAATGGTATTTCTACTTGTATTTTTTACTTGTATTTTTCACTTGTATTTTCACTTGTATTCAAGTTTTTTACAAACTTGTAAAAAAATCAAGTGAAATCGTAAAGTAAATTTTACCCTACTCGGAGTAGGGTAAATTTTTCTTTTGAGAACTTGTGAAAAATTACAAGTGGCCAAAGTTTAAAACTGGAATAACTTTAAACACACAACAGCTACGTACATGAAATTTTAAATAGTTTGCACATGGCATATAATCTTTTTTCATTTCAAATTTCAACGCAAATGGTTCAGAATAAAAAAGTTGTTGATAGACTTGTAATATACGAAGACCAGTATTTTATGAAACAGGCCCCAGTGCGAAAATTTTTCTTAAGAACTGAACTGAACACCACCAACCTGAGCTGTAGAACCGTTATTGAATCTTATTGTATTAACCCCGCTAAGTGCTATATGGTGATACTGCTGAAGATCGGCGCAATTCCTCTGTGGAAGATTTTGACAAAGTAAACCAAAGAACCTTTAATAAAATCTTAAGATAATAGTTTGTAAGAAGTGTATTTCTAGATTTTTTCATTATAATAAACTACTTAATTAAAAAACAAAATGAGCGTGCAATATTTAAAAACCATCAATTAACATTAAAATAAACTCAGAAAAGTGCATATTTTTGTTGCTGAAAATATAATTCATACAATTGTTATGTAAGTTTTTTAAAGATCCATTCGACAAATATTGTAACTGATTTTCGGGGTTCCACGATTAATAAATACAAATTTTTGTACGGGTTTAAACCCCAATAAACAAATTCCAGGCCAGGCAGCTAACAAAATTGTATTCTGACGTTTCGAAGCATCAAGTTGCTTGTTTATCAAGGCTTTTAACGTATTTTTTTACGTTAAAAACCATGAAAAAAAGAACGCTATATGTTTCAAAACGTCGGAATAAAGATCTTGTTAGCTGTCTGGCATTTAATTGATTTATTAGGGTTAAAACCCATACAAAAATTTGTATTTATCCGTATACCAAAATTAGAATAGAAAAATAAATTAAACTATGTAACTACATGTATTTCTCAAGCACTATTGGTGTCTTATTTCAGGCCCACCCTATGTATGTGGGTGCACGCTATTGGGTTGGGTGGGTCTTTGTGTATTCTAATTAGAGCGCATTCCGATTTGGAAAAGTCGACTTAATAATAGAGTCTTTAAAGCCAGAAGTAGGGAGCTTGGAGTTATCGGAAATTTTTGGGAACTTGGTGCCGTAACCAATTGGAGCTTGGAGCCCTTAAGAAAAAATTGGCTTAGCTTAGATTTAGGCTTCGCTTAGGCTTAGGTTTAAGAAATTTTTATTTTCAGCTTCAAGTTCCCCACTGTTAAAAAGTTACCTATTTTTGGCTCCAAATTCGAGCTCTAAGTTCCCTCAACTTCAACGACCCGGGAACTCACATTGTCCGCTTCGAATATTTTTGCACACTTTTCAATCCATAATGCAAATTCCAATTGAAGAGGTTTAAACTTACCCATCTTGACAAATGCATTTGTAGCCATATCCAGTGTCGAGGCAGGAGCCACCATGTAGACAAGATATATGTTCACAGTAGTCAATAAAAATATTGCAATGAGGTCCTATATAATTTGGATCGCAAGAGCACTTGTATGATCCCACTGTGTTTGTACAGTTTCCGTGGACACATGCAGTGCTTGTCAAACATTCGTTTATATCTGTACAATTTTGCCGTCCTATATTTAAATAAATTGTTTTATAAAACATTATAACACACTATTTGAATTTTAAATGGTAATAAAAAAGGTATAAAGGAGGCAAGTGAATACTTGCGTGCGCAAGCTAATTGCGACATGCAAAAGAAGAACGTATGTATCAAAAATAAAAAAATGTATGTAAAAACGTAAAAAGATGTAGAAACCTGAAAAAACTTATCAATCAAAAATATAAGTCACGCCACCAGTAAACATGTACAAAAAATTTAGAAAACATTTTAGAATACATTTATAATTCTTTACTGAAACTTCCAATTTAAAAAGTATTAGTTCATATAAAAAGAAACAAAAAGTGTAACAAAAAGTGCATCAGTACAAATTTACTGTCAAGCATTTTTTACGTCCATCAAGGAGCACCTTGAAATTAGGAAGTTTATAAAACAACAATGAGCTTTAAAAATCTGTTTCTATCATGTACATAAGACTAAGGTTTTAGATTGCGGAATTTAGGAAAGACGTCAATTGAGACAGAAGCAAACGGTAACAATTAATAAATTTCTTAATAAAGTTTTTACCGTTTCCTTGAAATCCGGGGTCACAATAACAATCTTTGTCAGCATTTTGCACAGTACAACTTGCATGCTGTACACAGGTAATATTATGCTCAAGTATGTTACCGGCAACACATTGGTATTCCTTGGAGCAATTAAAGTCCACCCATTTGGAACCTAGAATAACTCTAAATAGGTAAGTTACATAATAAAAACATATGTTTTAAGCTGAATTCATGAGCTGAAAACACTTATTTTAGTATAAAACCAACTAATAAAACCTGAATTTTTTATCTTTAAAAAAATATAGCTAATATATGTATACAAACGTTCATACAGATTTGTAAAAGAGAATTGCGCACAGTATAATTGCTGAATTTTTTTTAAAACGTGTTTTTAATAATGAGTGTATAATTATATTTTATACATTATAATAATTATATATATGTATTATACATTATAATAATTATACATTATAATAATTATATATCAGTATAATTATATTTTATAAAAGCAAATTTTATAAAATATAATCTGCATTATATTTTATAAAAGCAAATTTTATAAAATATAATCTGCATTATATTTTATAAAATTTGCTTTCTTGTAAAATAATGAGATTCCAAAAGGAAGAACAACCACAGTCTAGAAGTAAGTATTAAAACCCCTGCAAACTGGTATCTGCTAGTGTTTAAGAAATGTTGGTCTCAATTCATATTTGGTCTAAAGTGTCCCTAAAGCAAAACCAACAGTTCGATTTTATTTGATCCAAAGCCATTGTTTGTGTTTTAAAAAGCGTTTATACTGCTATTTTTAGATCAAAGAATTAAAAGTAAAAAAAGGACACGCCAACTGTAAAAAAATCGTCAAAAGTAAAAAATATCATAAAAATCTTCTGTGTTATTCAAAATTTGACGTTTCTATTATTTATATTGACACTTGTTACAAAGACGGAACCAGATTTTATTTGTCAAAGAAGTCCAACTTTTACATAAATTAAATTCTGTTTATAAACAGTAATACAAAGCTCTGTTTCAAATTCAAAATATTTAATGTTTTTAAACATGCAAACACTCCAGCCTAGCACTTCACATTCACAAAAAATTTAAAATTTAAAAAAAAAAACATTTTTTATCAAATTTCTCACCCGGAGGGTGGTAGTTTCCAATGCCATCCGAGCAACCGCAGGCGCTTGGCAAGACGCACTGGTGGCCGCTTAGTACATAGCCAAAATCACAAGTGCAGCCTTCAAAACACGGGCTGCTGCAGTTTGATGGCGCGTTCTGGTCTGAACACGTTGCAGGGCAGGCGCTGGAGCATTCATCATAATGAGAGTGAGCCTATATTAAAATTGTTTTACTTTTTCCTTGAATTTGAACCTACCTAGTTTTGGGAACTCAGTGCACTGGGTCGATGTTACATACATAGAGTTTCAATGTAACAAAATTTTAAAGATGTGTTGTCTTTTTTAATATTAAAAGTAATTATTGATCAAAAAAAATCGTCGATAAAACGTTTTTTTTTATTGAAATCATATTGCATCACTTTTTTCGCGGTTGTATTTTCTGTTGATCTTAACAATCCATTATATTTTGATAACTTTCCTAATTTTTGTAGCTTATATACCTCCCTGAGGATGATAATGTGACACAATCAAAACGATTTTAATAAATGTTTTATCGGAAATTTTATTATTGATTACAAGGTTTCAATTCCAACAAATCAAATCTTTCATTAAAAGTAGTTCCTTTATCCACGAAAAGCATAGAAAAATATTGGCGACTTGTTGGGTACGTTTTAAAAGTAAATTTTATTTAGTAGCAATCACTATTTTTACATAAACTAGTATTGTTTTGTTATAAAAACAAACTGAAAGGCTGTCAGAAAGCGAAAAATGCAACTAAAAAAGTTTTTTGCAAGATTAGCATTTGATTTTTGTAATAACGTTTATCCTATTTTTTATTTACAACAATTATAAAAATAACGCACTAATGAAGTATAAATAGCGGTAATTTCTGGAAACATAAGCAGAATTTATGATAATTTTAAATTAAAATTAAAAAAAAAACAGAATTTATCTTAATTTTGAGTAATGTTTGAGACATTCCAAATGATTAGCAATGGACTTCTTGGAAATTCTTTAAAATTAAAAATTGTTTATTTATGGACTGACATTAATTAAAATTTGTAGTTTTAAAATATTATCAAAACTTTAGCGCAATTGAAACATGCTAAATTATTTTAAAACAAAGAAAATTTTAGGGAGGGGTTTTTTTTAGGGAAGTAAGAGTTCTGCAAAAAAACTTGTGTTTTGATTTGACGCTTCCTGGTGGTATTTGAGTTTAAATTGTTAAATTTTGAATTTTTTTTAAAAACCAAAATTTTTTTTTTATTTTACGAATATATAAAATTATAATTTAGCAATGTTTAATTGTGTTTATCAATAATAATAATCGTTGTATCTGGTAAAGTTGTTGTGTCGTATGGAAGTAAAATGTTTTGTTTGCAGCTTTAACTGATAGCTGAGAGTCCACAATGTAATGTGTTTTTTTTTATAAATTCTCTCTCTAATATAAAGATAATAAATGATAAAAACTTCATTTTACTGGAACCTATTATTTTTTGTACAGATATAGTGTTTAAAACTGTTTGAATTTGTTTTTCCGGCAACTGTAATTTTATTCAGATGGAAATTTACTATTAATCCTATAAATTAAAACTAACAGAAATATAAAAAAGGTAACTCTCAAGATAAAAAAAATACTACGCATTATTTCTAATATTTATCTTACTTGACATGGAAATGGACAGAATGTTACTGATCTCCAATGAAGTTGAGTTCCAGGCAGAAGTGTTTGACATTTGGTTGCAAAATTGCTCAGAATTCGGCAAAATACACTTTGCGAGTTTTGAAACGCACACATGTCAAAGTAACAATCATTATAGAGTTGGTTAATCTTAAAATTTATTTTTAAGTTAGCATGAAAATTATTTTTAAAAACTTGGTGGATAAAGATACACGGTACGTTTGGAATAACAAATTTGAAATGATAATTTTTATAATATTAAGCTTCCTAAACTTTTAACAAAATTGGTAAGCTTTGCCATAATTTTAATTTTATGACACTTACAATGCATTTCTTTAAGCTGACGACATTATTAAACTATTTTACATGCTTATTATGAAAAAAGTATTAAGTATGTTATAAAATTAAATAAATATAATTTTAGTTAAGTTTAGTTTTCTTAGGTTATAAAATCTAAACGATCTTATATGCAGCTAGACTGTCTGGAAAAATACGGATTTTATTCATTTGGATATGGATTTTATTCTTTTGCTGATCACAAATAAATAACCTTTTCTCAATATTAGAGTTAGATTAAATCTGTTACACAATAAAAATTAGAAAATACTATTTGCCTAGACATAGTACCGACGGATAGCGGATAGCGGATAGCAGATAGCAGATAGCGG
>JASAMX010003698.1:0-20135 GCA_030248175.1 Microlaimidae sp. YZB2_3 | reverse complement strand
ACTCCGGACCAACTTGCCCATGTATGCTAGGGGGGGTCCCAAAATTTCAAGGCTAGAAGGGGTGGACCCCACCCTGCCCCCCTTCTCACCTATGGCTGTACGCCACTGGTTTAGCCGCCGTATATGTTAAAGAGAATGCTATAAAAATCTCTCCATTACTTATAAAATGTCGCAGGGTTATGAGAAAAATGAGCAAGGAAAATGAGTTTGCAAGAGCCAGTCTCCAGCGTGAAAGCCAGCGCGAACGCCTGCAGAAGTTTTTTTTAATTTATTTCACATTTAAAAAAAATGTATTTGATTTAAAATCTAATATAATTTAACATCAAAACTAGCTAGAAAATTAGATCATTAGTTTTTAGCTATTTTTATAAATACTTTAATTATTTTAATAATTAAATTATTAAAATTTTTGCTTAAAAACCACTTAAATGCAAGAGCCAGCAGTTAAATCAGTACCAAACCCTACCAACTTCCCCGCGGTCTGTCAAAGTAATATTCAAATGCAAGACCATCAATAACATATATTTATATGTAAAATTTTAGTGAACGTTTTGGTGGGGTGTGTAGTAGTACACTTTTGCCTTGTTTTCTTCTATTTTGTCTGAAATGCTAAAATATAAAAGAAGAAAAAACAAATTAAATTAATATGTCAGGCGCAGTTGGTCTTGAGCAATATGTAACAACTGTTCAAAATCTGTCATCTTCAGGTAAGTGTTCCATATCTTCTGTTTTTTTTTGTTGAAAGTTTTGTCAGATTTCGTCTTTAATTAATAATAATTTTAAAAAAATACAACCTGTACATATCACTCATTCAGTAAAATGAATAATGCTGTCAGTCCAAAGGACCCAAACCAAAGGTCAGTCATCCTGTTTAGCCTACTTTAGTGTAATCCTTGACCTTTACAGTAGCCTAAACAGGGTGACTGACCTTTTGGTTCATTCACAATAAATTTGAGCTAACTTGTTAGCTCCTAAGTTATCACTACCACAGACCTGTGCACTGTCCCCCGCCCCCCCGGGGTTAAAACGGGGGGGGGGGCAATTCCAAAATGGGGGGCACGGGGGGGGCAATTTTTTTGAAACGGGCGGGGGCAATAAAACGGGGGGGGCAAGCAGGGGGGAAAAAAAAAAAGCGAAAAAAAAGAAAAAAAGAAGGGAAAAAGGAAAAAAAAATAGGTCTAAAATGGCTTAAAATACATTGAAATAGGCTAAAAACTGCAAAAAAATTCGCGATGATGGCGTCATCATAGGTCAAAATGGCGTCATACTTTTAGGGTGCTTTTTCATTTTTTGGCGGGGGTATGGGGGGGGGGGGCAAATCCTCCAATAAAACGGGGGGGGGGGCATTTCCAGACCATGCACAGGTCTGCTACCAATGACACTAAAACAAAGTTACTTCTCACTAATAAAACAGTGGATTACACACTTTATGAACATCATTGCCGCCGGCGATCCACCGCTTCATTTTTATACAAAATAACCAATCATCTTAAAGTACCGACGCATGTCCCTTGGCCAGGTATGGAACACCAGACATATGCACTGCCTGCCCCCATGGTTTTATTAAGGGGGCAACTTTTTTGAAATGGGGGAAGGGACAAGCAGGGGAGAAAGAAAAAGAGGGAAAAAATTAAAATAAGGTAAAATTAGGTCTAAAATGGCTTAAAATGCAATAAAATAGGCAAAAACTGTAAAAATTTTGTGATGATGGCGTCATAGGTTAAAAATGACGCCATAATTTTTGGGTACTTTACTTTGTCATTAAAACCAGGTGGGGCGCTTTGGCCGTCTGTACTTTCTATTGTGCATGTGTGTGTGTGTGTGTGTGTGTGCGTTTGTTGCGCGTGCGTCGTGTGTGTGTGTGTGTGTGTGTGTGTGTGTGTGTGTGTGTGTGTGTGTGTGTTTGTGTGTGTGTGTGTGTGTGTGCAGACCTGTGCAAGCCGCCTCCCCGGTAGTTGATCGGGGGGGGGGGGCACGGCCAAAACGGGGACGGACAATTTTTTTGAAACAAGGGGGGCAAGCAGGGGGGAAAGAAAAAAAAGAGAAAAAAGGGGAAAAAAGAGAAAAAAAGAAGGGAAAAGGGACAAAAAAAGCGAAAATAAGGTAAAAATAGGTCAAAAATGGCTTAAAATATATTGAAATACACTAAAAACTGCAAAAAATTCGCGATGATGGCGTCATCATAGGTCAAAAATGGCGTCATAATTTTAGGGTGCTTTTTCATTTTTTGGCGGGGGGGGGGGGGCAAATCCTCCAATAAAACGGGGGGGCATTTCCAGACCATGCACAGGTCTGCTACCAATGACACTAAAACAAAGTTACTTCTCACTAATAAAACAGTCGATTACACACTTTATGAACATCATCGCCGCCGGCGATCCACCGCTTCATTTTTATACAAAATAACCAATCATCTTAAAGTACCGACGCATGTCCCTTGGCCAGGTATGGAACACCAGACATATGCACTGCCTGCCCCCATGGTTTTATTAAGGGGGCAACTTTTTTGAAATGGGGGAAGGGACAAGCAGGGGAGAAAGAAAAAGATCGAAAAAATTAAAATAAGGTAAAATTAGGTCTAAAATGGCTTAAAATGCAATAAAATAGGCAAAAACTGTAAAAAATTTGTGATGATGGCGTCATAGGTTAAAAATGACGCCATAATTTTTGGGTACTTTACTTTGTTATTAAAACCAGGTGGGGCGCTTTGGCCGTCTGTACTTTCTATTGTGCATGTGTGTGTGTGCGTGTGCGTTTGTTGCGCGTGCGTCATGTGTGTGTGTGTGTGTGTGTGTGTGTGTGTGTGTGTGTGTGTGTGTGTGTGTGTGTGTGTGTGTGTGTGTGTGCGCGTAGTGCGAGCGCCCGCGGAGACCTGTGCACGGTCTGAAAATGACCCTCCGTTTTATTGGAGTGCCCCCCCCCGTCCTATTGCCCCCCCCCCCGCCAAAAAAAATGAAAAAGTACCCTAAAAATATGACGCCATTTTTGACCTATGATGATGCCATCATCGCGAATTTTTTGCAGTTTTTAGCCTATTTCAATGTATTTTAAGCCATTTTTGACCTATTTTTCACCTTATTTCCGCTTTTTTTGTCCCCTTTTTCCCTTTCTTCCCTTTTTCTCTTTTTTTTCCCCTTTTTTCTCTTTTTCTCTTCTCCCCTGCTTCCCCCCCCCGTTTTCTTCCCCCCCCCCCCCGTTTCAAAAAAGTCGCCCCCCCCCCCGTGCCCCCCCCCCGTTTTGGCACCGCCCCCCCCCCCCTCACCCCGCGGGGGGAGCAGGGCACAGGTCTGGGTTGTATCGGGGGGGGGGGCACGGCCAAAACGGGGACGGACAATTTTTTTGAAACAAGGGGGGCAAGCAGGGGGGAAAGAAAAAAAAGAGAAAAAAGGGGAAAAAAGAGAAAAAAAGAAGGGAAAAGGGACAAAAAAAGCGAAAATAAGGTAAAAATAGGTCAAAAATGGCTTAAAATATATTGAAATAGGCTAAAAACTGCAAAAAATTCGCGATGATGGCGTCATCATAAGTCAAAAATGGCGTCATATTTTTAGGGTACTTTTTCATTTTTTGGCGGGAGGGGGGCAAATCCTCCAATAAAACGGGGGGGGCATTTCCAGACCATGCACAGGTCTGCTACCAATGACACTAAAACAAAGTTACTTCTCACTAATAAAACAGTCGATTACACACTTTATGAACATCATCGCCGCCGGCGATCCACCGCTTCATTTTTATACAAAATAACCAATCATCTTAAAGTACCGACGCATGTCCCTTAGCCAGGTATGGAACACCAGACATATGCACTGCCTGCCCCATGGTTTTATTAAGGGGGCAACTTTTTTGAAATGGGGGAAGGGACAAGCAGGGGAGAAAGAAAAAAAGGGAAAAAATTAAAATAAGGTAAAATTATGTCTAAAATGGCTTAAAATGCAATAAAATAGGCAAAAACTGTAAAAAATTTTGTGATGATGGCGTCATAGGTTAAAAATGACGCCATAATTTTTGGGTACTTTACTTTGTCATTAAAACCAGGTGGGGCGCTTTGGCTGTCTGTACTTTCTATTGTGCATGTGTGTGTGTGCGTGTGCGTTTGTTGCGCGTGCGTCATGTGTGTGTGTGTGTGTGTGTGTGTTTGTGTGTGTGTGTGTGTGTGTGTGTGCAGACCTGTGCAAGCCGCCTCCCCAGTAGTTTATCGGGGGGGGGGGGGGCACGGCCAAAACGGGGAGGGACAATTTTTTTGAAACAGGGGGGGAAAGAAAAAAAAGAGAAGAAAGGGGAAAAAAGAGAAAAAAAGAAGGGAAAAGGGACAAAAAAAAGCGAAAATAAGGTAAAAATAGGTCAAAAATGGCTTAAAATATATTGAAATAGGCTAAAAACTGCAAAAAATTTGCAATGATGGCGTCATCATAGGTTAAAAATGACGTCATAATTTTAGGGTACTTTTTCAGTTTTTGGCGGGGAGGGGCAATAAAGCGGGAGGGCAAATCCTCCAATAAAACGGGTGGCATTTCCAGACCGTGCACAGGTCTGTGTGTGTGTGTGTGTGCGCGTGCGCACGCGTGTGCATCTGTGTGTGCGCGTATGTGCGCGCGCCCGTGTGTTTGTGTGTTGTGCGTTTGTGTGAACACCTGACCCTCCTGAAAATAGCCCTGAAATCTCGCCTAACCCCTGAATATTGGAGATCCTAGTACTAAAAAAAATGTGGTATTTGGAATAATGCCCAAAAATGTTTCCAGAAACTCTGTTAAACTTGGGGAGTCCAGTATAATTCCCCCATAATCCGAAATAAACAAAATCAAAAACAAAATTTCAAAATCAAAAATTTCCATATCTATTGGAATGGAGAAAGCGACTTTTTTTAAACAAGGGATGCGCAAAAAAGAAGCAAAAAAAGGTCAAAAAAGCAAATTTAAAAAAAATTACATATTATAAATGGCTAATTTTTTAAAATCAGCTTAAAACTGTAAGCATTTCATAAAAATATGTAAAAATAGATTAGGTACTTTTTTACAGTAATTTTAACTTTTTATTTCTCAAATTTTCGCAATTTTTTTTTGCCTATTTTAACACATTCTAAGCCATTTTAGACATATTTTTGCTTAAATTTTGTTTTTGTTGTGTCTTTTTTTCTTCTTCGCTCCTTTTTCCTGTTTTTTTTCCCTGCTCTCCTCCAGTTTCAAATAAGTTGCACCCATATTCCACACCCACCCATTTTGGAATTATCCCCCCTCGAATAAAACCTGTGGAGGGGCAGTGCAAAGGTCAGTGTACAACCGATAGGCTACTATCATTTTTTAAGCTATAGAGTAAGAGCCTTAAAAATCTTGGTCTCTTGGGGAATGGAAACTTTAATGTTACTTCTTTCAACATCCAGAAATTTGCTCAGATCTATACCCCTTTTCTACCTTAAAAAGGATATTCATGGGTTTCCTTATGGATATTCATGGGCGGTAAGGATGTTGTAAGGAGTTAATATTTAACCCCCCGCCTCCCCCCCCCCTCAAAAAAAATTGCGGAAAAAATGTCCTTAAAACGATTTTGAAGTGTCTTTAAACTTAAATTTTAAGGTCAAAATTGATGTTTTTAGCAAAACAAGCTTTCAAATGTAATAAAAAGGGCTTTTTAACCAAAATTAGCGTGTGTGTGTTTACCTATTTTTCATTCAAAATTGGAAAAACATATGGGTAAAATTCACTCCAGAGAGAAAGCAATGAGTGAAATAAATTCCTCGGAATATAATCATACATATTTTTTTGTGGAGGGAGGCACAGAGGGGTCCACCTCCCATTTTTTTTTGGGAGGGTTTACAGATTGAAACACCTCCTTAGAAACAAAATTTCGGACCCCTTCCCATCATAGTTGAACTCGGTCAAAAAGCTAGGGGAGTGTTTACATAAAAAACAAGGGGGGGGTGTTTTTATAGTTTTTTATAAGATAATGCTACATTTTATTAAATAAAAAGCGATATTTTTATATCAAAATAGCAGACCTGTGCACGGTCTGAAAATGCCCCCCCCCCGTTTTATTGGAGGATTTGCCCCCCCCCCCCCCGTTTTATTGCCTCCCACCCCCCCAAAAAAAGAAAAAGGACCCTAAAAATATGACGCCAGTGTTGACCTATGATGACGACATCATCGCAATATTTTTGCAGTTTTTAGCCTATTTCAATGTATTTGAAGCCATTTTAGACCTATTTTTACCTTATTTCCGCTTTTTTGTCCCTTTTTTCCCTTTTCCCTTCTTTTTTTCTCCTTTTTTTCTCTTTTTTTTCTTTCCCCCCTGCTTGCCCCCCGTTTTATTGCCCCCCCCGTTTCAAAAAAGTTGCCCCCCCGTGCCCCCCATTTTGGAATTGCCCCCCCCCCCGTTTTAACCCCGGGGGGGGGGGGCAGTGCACATGTCTGAAATAGTGTAAAAACATGAATTTGTGATTGTGTTAACAATTCACGTTTTTGGAAGAAAAATTAGTATAAAAAAAGTTCTTAAAATTTTCCAAAAAGAGGCAGGGGGAGGGGTCATCGGTCAAAGGAAAGGGAGGGAAATCTGGGGGGAGGGGGGGGGCTTGGATTTTTTTAGGGGCGCCCCAAAATTTCGAACTAGGGGGGTGGACCCTACCCTACCCTTCCCCCTTGTTCATCTATGCTTCCCATCTGGAAAAGGAGGGCCTCCCTCTCCCCTAAGCTCGCCAACGGTCCTGCTTAGCCTTCCCCATTAGCTGAGCCGACCCCTTTTCCCCTCCCAGGTCCCAGCCTATCAGTGGCGTGCCCAGGGGGGGGGGCGGGGGGGGGGGGCGGCCGCCCCCCGAAATCCGGCGAAGCCGATTTTTTCGTAAGGGGGGGCCCTTACGTTTTTTGAATTTTGGGAGAGAAAATTTTTTTTCTTAAATATTAATACAGAAACTTTCCTGATGCCTCCAAAACATATTAATAGCTCAAAAAACCAAATTTTCCCCGCTTCCGATAGTTTAAATTGACAATTTATCTCAGTTTTTCCGTTTCAATCGATTTTGCCGCTCAATAGTTAAGGCATACATGTTAAATAAAAACTACTATAAACACTATTAACCTTTTATTAACGTTTTAAACACATGTTTTAAATGGATAGGAATAAAAAAAACTTAAATTTTGTTTTAATTATCATCTGGAATTAAAATTTCTAGTGTATTTTAGCGCCTTAAACTAAAAATTTACCCCCCCCCTCCTCCCCCCCGGGGGGGGCTGCCCCCCGCTGGGGGGGCTCCCCCAACCCCCATTCTGGGGGCCGCCGCCCCCCAGACCCCCCCCCATTATTCCCCCCCAACCCCCCCCCCCCCCTCCCCCTCCCTTGTTTGTCCCCCCCCCGACCCCCCCCCCCCCCCCAAAATGAAGTCCTGCGGCGCCCTCAAATTATATAAGTTTCCAAACATTTTCAGACCGTTCACAGGTGCGCCTCTTTAATCCAGATTTAGTATCATAACAAGCAACGCGAAAATCATTAATTTTATTTTTGCAGGAAATTATCGAGAGCTTGGTGAATTGGCCAGAAAGTCAATACATGACGTGTTGCCAAAAAATTTAAGTAATCTTGAAAACGCACTTCAGTCTTTGGACTTACAAAGTCACTCAATTGGAATACTAGCTATACTGTATGTTTTACTAAAATTTCTACCCAAAATAATTAGTAGTAAGTGGTCCGTCTCCCGTTTGCTCTTTGGTGCAAGATAAAATAAGTAATGATGCCATATTTGGTAGTTTGTGGCATATTTAATAAGCAAAAAAGTAAATAAGAGGTTTAAAATGAATTAAAATGCATTGAAATAGACGAAAAAATTTCGCAATGACGGCGCCATAATAGGTCTCAAATGGCGCCATAATTTGTGAGTACTTTTTTTTATTTTTTGGCGGGGGGAGGCAGAGGCATAGCCACAAACGTCATAATCGCACATTTTAATTGGTCCGCTCATGTTTCTTACTAGGGACGTACCAGGGGGGGGGGGGGCCGCCCGCCCCGAAATGGTTGCAAGCATAGGTGTTTTTGGGGGGCGGGACAGAGGGGTCCACCCCCCTAGAGCCAAAATTTTGGACCCCCTTTAGGCCTAAATAGGCTGTTTTAATACATAAAATTCAATATTAGACCTAAAAACACTTAAATTATTGAGTTAAAAAAAATTTGCTAAAAAGTTCGACCCCCCTGACCCCTCCCACTAAATTTGAAATCTCGCACCCGGGGTTGACCCCCCCTAAAAAGCCAGGGAGGTCCGGACCCCCCTGGAGCTGGACCCCCCAAAAATTTTGGCCTTCCACCCGGGGGTGGACCATAGGTGTTTTTGGTCGGGTCCGCTAGGGGGGTCTACCCCCGGGTGGAAGGCCAAAATTTTTTAGCGGACCCCCCTGGCTTTTTAGGGAGGCGTTGACCCTGGGTGCAAGATTTCAAAATTAGGGGGGTCAGGGGGGTCCAATTTTTTAACAAAATTTTTTAACTCAATAATTTAAGTGTTTTTAGGTTTAATATTGAATTTTATGTACTAAAACCGCCTATTTAGGCCTAAAAAGTGTATTTAAACATTGTTTTCAACTAAAAACCCATGTTTTTGACAGTAAATAAACAATATACTTCCAAATTGGTCGGGAGGGGGGGAGGGGGGTCAGCCTCGCTAGGGTGGGGGTCAGGCCAGACCGCTCTTGAGCTTTTGGGGTAGGGGGGGCCTGAATTTTTTCTAGGGGGGGTCCAAAATTTTGGCTCTAGGGGGGGTGCGCCCAGGGACGTAGCCAGGGGGGCGGGGGGGCGGCCGCTCCCCCTGAAACGGTCGGACAGGAGGAAAAATAAGGATAGTGGTTGGGCGGGCGGGGGGCGGCTGCCCCCCCCCCCAAAATGGTCGCCAGATAGTAAAATTTGGGGGTTTTCAGAGGCTAAAAATTCAAAATTTTCTAGCGCCTTGCTAATTGCTCGGCGCCAAACTACAAAATAATTTTAGTACCCTAATTGACCCCCAAAAACCAAAAATTGTTTCCGCTTCGCCATAGGTGGGAAGCCTCTCCGATTTTTGGGGGGGTCAAATTTTACGGTCAAATTTTTGGGGGGTGTCCGGCAAGACCCAAATTTTGAAGGGGGGTGTACCCAATATTTCCGCGCTACCTTAAATGGGCTTAAAACGCGTAAAAAAACGTAAAACAAGCTTATAAATGCTTTAAAACTGTGTAAAATTGAAATAAGACCTTATTGCAACTTACAAATTTTATTTTTTAATTCTTTTATTAATAATGTGTTTATATATTCTTATAATTAGATTAGAAATCATAGTTTTTTTTAATAATTACGTAATAATAGAATAATAATATTATTGTCTTGATTATAAAGTCAAGTATCACAAACTTTTTAATCCATAATCTTATATTTAATTAAAGATTGTATACATACATGGGCGTAGCCAGGGGGGGTCTAGACACCTTTTTTAGGTCGGCAAAGGGAAAAATTTGGGGTTAGACAGACCCCCCGAAGCGAAGCAAAGCGAAGCGGCTTCGCTCAGCGGCGGTAACTTTCAATAGTATACATACATATATCTCGCTATTTATCTTGCCTAATGCTAATGTTATTTCAAAGTTAGTACAATATTTTTACAGGTAATAAGTACTACACAGAAAGCAAAACAAACAATCATATTGGTTGATTTATGTACCTCCCCCTCCTAAATTTTCCAGCCGCCTATGGCATTGGCTCGGATTTTTTTCATATAGGTAGGTAGGTCTAGGTACCCTGAATAACATGGAACCGAGATGCTGCTCATGTGCTTTGGTTTACAATGTGGGTGTAGCCAAGGGGTCTGAAAGGTCTCTTAATTCTTTTTTCTGTGAAATCGAGGCTCTGCCAATGTCTGCTAATGTAATTTTTACCTAAGAACACATGTTTTTATCGCTAAAAACATTAGATACTAGGTTATTAGGCCAAAAACAGTGTATTATACAGCTTTATCTACGTTTATTCCTGCTTTTTTAACGTTTTCAAAAATTAAGGAGGGCTCCGCCCCCCTCCCCCCCCCCCCCGAAATTTTTTTTGTACTACAATCCGCCACCCGCCAAAATGAAACTCTGCGTACATCCCTGTCTGTTACAGTTACAAACTTACATACTAGGTCAGCCAGATCAAATATAATTCAACCATAAATACACTTTAATAAAATTTATTCCAATAAATTTTAACTTGATATATTTAAAGGCTTTGGTTAGGCATAGGAAAGAAAAAAACATTGTTTTCATGTTTTTATGGATGTTTTGTAAAAAAAAAAACGGAGAGTCAAAAACAGTGATTGCTTGGCAAAAGTAACCTGACCAAGAATTTATAGGGGAAGCAGAAAGAGGGATCAAAAATGGGTCTTGGGGATAGAAGGAGGGCAGGGACGTAACCAGGAGGGGGGGGCGCGGCCGCCCTCCCCCCCAAAATGGTCGCCATATGGTAAAATTTGGGGTTTTCAGAGGCTAAAAATTCAAATTTTTTTAGAAAATAATTTTAGTACCACAATTTACCCCCATAAAGCCAAAAAAAAATATATTTTTTAGCATTGGCTCGGATTTTTTTGATATAGGTAGGTACCCTAAAAAACATGGAGTCGAGATGCTGCTCATGTGCTTTGGTTTACAATTTGGGTATAGCCAACGGGTCACGTCAAGGTCTCTAAATTGCTTTTGTGTGAAATCCAGGCTCTGCCAAAGTGTGCTAATGTAATTTTTAACTAAAAAACATGTTTTTACCTCTAAAAACATTAGATAATACGTTATTAGGCCAAAAACAGTGTATTATACAGCTTAATCTACGTTTATCCCTGGTTTTTTAACGTTTTCAAAAATTAAGGGGGGGGGGGCTGCGCGCCGCCAAAGAAGAACACCGACAAAAGCTAGGGCGCGGTTTACCCCGGGTACATGAGATTTCAAACACGAGGAGGGGGGTCGGCATAGGTTTTTTTGGTTGGGGCCGCTAGGGGGTGGTCCACCCCCGGGTGGAAGGCCAAAATTTTTTAGGGGGGGTCCAGGGGGTGCCGGACCCCCCTGGCTTTTTAGGGGGGGTCGACCCCGGGGTGCGAGATTTCAAATTTAGGGGGGGGGTACGGGGGTCCAATTTTTTAGCAAACTTTTTTTAACTCAATAATTTAAGTGTTTTTAGGTCTAATATTGAATTTTATGTATTAAAACAGCCTATTTAGGCCTAAAAAGTGTATTTAAACACTGTTTTTAACTAAAAAACCGTGTTTTTGACAGTAAATAAAAAATATACTTCCAAATTGGTCGGGAGGGAGGGGGAGGGGGGTCAGCCTCGCTAGGGGGGGTCAGGCCGTACCGCTCTCGAGCTTTGGGGGAGAGGGGGGGCCCCCTGAATTTTTTCTAGGGAGGGGTCCAAAATTTTGGCTCTAGGGGAGGGGGGGTGCACCCCTCTGTCCCCCCCAAAAACACCTATGGGGGTCGGTCGAACTCCCCTAGCTTTCTAGTTTCTAGGGGGGGTCGACCCGGGGTGAAAGATTTCAAAACCTAAAGGAGGGTCAGGTGGGGTCCGATTTCTGAAACAAAAAACTTTTAAACCATTAAATATTTAATAATAGTTTTTCTATAAGATAATACATTTTATTGAATAAAAGCAATATTTAGGTATAAAAAGGGTGTAAAAACATGAATTTGTGTTAAAAATTCACGTTTTTGCAATAAAATTTAGTATAAAAAAGTACTTAAAAGTTTCTTGAGAGGGGAAAGGCATAGGTGGGCAGGGGGGTTATACCCCCCAAAATTTCGAATTTTGTTGACACCCCCCCCCCCTTAAATTTGGGGTACCCGGGGACACCCCCCCGAATTCGCCTCCCGAAGAAAAATTTTTAAGCGTTATAAAAGGACTAAAAAAATTTTCCACGCTTCGCGCGGAGTGTTTATTACCTTGTTTGTATCGTACTTCATTTTTTCTCCTATTATTCAACAAACATTAATTAAACATTATTAACTTTTTATTACGTTTTAAACACCTGTTTTAAATGTAAAGGGATAAAAAAACCTTAAATTTTGTAATAAACCGCCTTAAATTAAAAATGTTCTCCTCCCTGACAAGGGGCTCTGCCCCTTGACCCCACTGGGAGGCTGTCGCCCCCCAGACCCCCCATTACTGGGGGGCTGCCATCCCCCAGGCCCACCTTCAGGGTTATTATTTACCCCCCTCAGACCGCCCGCCCCCCCAAATGAAATTCTGGGCACGCCACCGTTATAGACCACAAAAATTTTTATCCTTGGCAACCCAAAAGGGGGGTCGACCTCGAAATTTTTCCCTTTGCCGACCCAAAAGGGGGGTCTAGTCTAGACCATACATGGGCAAGTTGGTCCGGAGTGGGGGGTTAAACCCCAAATTAAGGGGGGGTTAAAATCCGAGAAACGCAAAATACCCATATCGTTTTTTTCTGGAGTGCATTTTACCCATATCGTTTTTCGATTTTGAAGGAAAAATAGGTAAAAAACGCTAATTTTAGGTCAAAAAGCCCTTTTTAATGCATTTTTGAGCTTTTTATTGCTTAAAACATTCATTTTGACCTCAAAACTTAAGTTTGAAAGCAGTTAGAAGTCAATTTAAAGACATTTTTTTCTTCATTTTTCCAAAATTGGGGGGGTTAACTTTTTCTCCCCCCCCCACTTCTGAGTGAGGGGGGGGGGTTAAACCCCTTCTCTCAGAATTTGGGGGGTTCACCCCCCCAACCCCCCCCCCCTTGCCCATGTATGGTCTAGATCATAGGTGTTTTTGGGGGGGGGGACAGAGGTGTGCACCCCCCCTAGAGCCAAAATTTTGAACCCCCCTAGAAAAAATTCAGGCCCCCCCTACCCCCAAAAGCTCAAGAGCGGTCTGGCCTGACCCCCACCCTAGCGAGGCTGACCCCCCGCCCCCCCCACCAAATTGGGAGTATATTTTTTTATTTACTGTCAAAAACACGGGTTTTTAGTTAAAAACAGTGTTCAAATACACTTTTTAGGCCTAAATAGGCTGTTTTAATACATAAAATTCAATATTAGACCTAAAAACACTTAAATTATTGAGTTAAAAAAATTTTGCTAAAAAATTGGACCCCCCTGACCCCCCCTAAATTTGAAATCATGCACCCAGGGTCGACCCCCCTAAAAAAACAGGAGGGTCTGGACCCCCCTGGACCCCCCCCTAAAAAATTTTCGCCTTCCACCCGGGGGTGGACCCCCCCCCCTAGCGGACGTGACCAAAAACACCTATGGTCTAGACCCCCCTGGCTACGCCCATCAGTATATAATCTTTAATTAAATATAAGATTATGGATTAAAAAGTTTGTCATACTTGATTTTATAATCAAGACAATATAATTACTATTCTATTATTACATAATTAAAATGCGTTTATGCGTCCAAGTGCTGCAACCGCTGAGGCTGGCACAAAAGAGTCCTGGCATAAAATCAATTTTTCACAGCTGACCTACAACGTTCACACCTCAGCTGTCTTCCAGTTTATGACGTATTTCAACACGTCATTACTTTGACACAATGAGTCCGAAGCGTCGTAAGATACTTGTAACTGTGACTCTTTTTTTATTTTAACACACAAATAATCTAAACAAACTGAGTCAGAGTAACGTTGATTTTATACTGATTGTGACTTTTTGTGTAAAAGTAACGACGAACAGTAAATTTTAAAGATTTTTAGCTAAAATTTTTTTTAAAATTGCTATTTTTTCTTGGGAAAACAAATGTTTATTCCAATATTTACGGTTTTCAATCCTTTCATTAGCGGCTGAAGAAAAGTAACAAGTTGCAAACTATATCGGAGGCATGCTTAGAAACACCTGGGAGGAGGCGGATTACGCCACTCTGGAGGTCGTGGTTGATTTGGTTCACCAAAACCGCCATTGCCACCTTAGTGAGGTAATTGCCACGTTACGTGTTGTGGCGTAGCGGCTTGCCGCGCTGAGGGGGCTGAGGTCCTTACCGTGTGGCCATTGCGGCCTAGCCCACAACCGGAGGAGTAGGTTTATCTTTACATACACTATTGTGCAACCAAAAGATAAGCCTTCCTCCCACGGTAAGACAAACCGACCAAATGTAGGCCTAGGGAATAGATGTGAGATAGGTAAAATAAATTTTTATTGTTCTCTCTGTATTATTAAATATAACCTCACATCTAATCCCTAAAATCCTCTGATAGGGGTGGGGCCTTTGACTAACATTCTACATCAACAACAGTGCTGATATAGGGTGGTAGGCGGTAATATGGAATATCCATGGCCGGCCCGCTTCAGCTTTAAAAAAAAAAAAACAACCTTTAAAGACAAAAACCATAAACGCGCCCAGACCTGTGCACGGTCTGAAAATGCCCCCCCCCGTTTTATTGGAGGATTTGCCACCCCCCGTTTTATTGCCCCCCCCCCGCAAAATGAAAAAGTACCCTAAAAATATGACGCCATTTTTGACCTATGATGACGCCATCATCGCGAATTTTTTGCAGTTTTTAGCCTATTTCAATGTATTTTAAGCCATTTTAGACCTATTTGTACCTTATTTTCGTTTTTTTTTGTCCTTTTTTCACTTTTTCCTTCTTTTTTCTCTTTTTTTCTCTTTTTTTCTTTCTCCCCTGCTTGCCTTCCCCGTTTTATTGCCCCCCTTTCAAAAAAGTCGCCCCCCGTGCCCCCCCCGTTTTGGAATTGCCCCCCCCCCCCGTTTTAACCCCTGGGGGGGGGGGGGCAGTGCACATGTCTGCGCGCCAACACAATGAAGAAATAGATTAGCACAGCAAGAATAATGAAACACAGATTATAAACACTAATTATCATAAAGCAAAGCCAGGAAAAACAAATTTGCATATTGATGGGGAGTATTATAGGTTACACAGAGAGGATAACAGTAAAAAAGAATATAAGAAAAGAATAAAAGAATACCTAGTTAAATACATTATAGTAAGTAAAAGTGACGTATTTAACAAAACAAAATGCCATCCAAACTGAATAAATCAAGTAAGTAGGAAGCATCTAAAGATTCTGAAAGACAGCATACATACATGTGTGATATTTGTAAAACAAAGAGTAGCCAGGTTGTGATAAAAAGCATTTAAGTGAGGATTTTAAATAAAAGTTAAAAGCATAAAAAAACAGAAGATTTAAGCTTATAATCACCAAAACAATTAATAAAATCAACAAAGCTGTAATAAAATATAAAAAAAGAATTTAAAATAAGATAAAATATATTTATAACAAATAATATGTAAAACCATTCAAAAAAAGAAAAAGTCCGGCAAAATATAAAGTACAGTCCGGACTGGACCAAAAATGGCCGGATATCCGGCCTCAGCGGTCGGCCCTAGCAATAAGGTCTTATTTTAATTTTACACAGTTTTAAAGCATTTATAAGCTTGTTTCAAGTTTTTTTACGCGTTTTAAGCCCATTTTAAGGCAGCGCGAAACTATTGGGTAAACCCCCCTCAAAATTTGTGTCTTGCCAGAAACCCCCCCCCCTATACCCCCCAAAATCCGAGAGGCTGCCCACCTATGGGGAGGGGGGGTCAGATTTCAAAATCTAGAGGGGGATCAGGGGTAAAAAATTTTAAAATTTGGGGGGGGGGTTGGATTTTTTTCTAGGGGGCCCAAAATTTCGAGGCTAAGGGGGGGGTGGACCCCACCTTACCCCCCCCGTGTTCATCTATGGGTGCGCCCCCCGGCCCCCAAAATTTTTTTTTGTACTACAATCCCCAAAATGAAACCCTGGGGACGTCCCTGGAGGAGGGGTAGACCAATACACATGAGCATAGAAGTGTCAGCTAAATCGGGATTTTTTTGGGGGGATATAATCCCTCCCAACCAGAGACGTACCCAGGGTTTTATTTTGGGGAAGCAGATTCTAGTACAAATAAATTTTGGGGGGACTCCGCCCCCCCCCTCTGAAATTTTTGGGGTCTCGTCTCGCATCTCGACTCCATGTTTTTAGGGTACTTACCTATATAAAAAAAAATCTGAGCCATTGCTATAGGCGGCTGGAAAATTTGAGAGGGGGAGGTACATAAATCAACCAATATAATATGATTGTTTGTTTTGCTTTCTGTTTGCTTTTGTTTTACTTATTACTTATAAAAAATATGGTGCTAACTTTGAAATAAAATTTAGCATTAGGCAAGATAAATAGCGAGATATATGTATGTATGCATGGGCGTAGCCAGGGGGGTCTAGGGGGTCTAGACCCCCCTTTTAGGTCGGCAAAGGGAAAAATTTGGGGTTAAACCCCCCTTTTAAGTCGCCATGGTAAAAATTTGGAGGTTTAGAACAGCCATTTTTTTAAAAATTTTCTCGCGCTTCGCTCCGCTCAGCGCTCGATTGATTATATAGTCTCCACTTCCTAATTTGTGTTACTTTGTTTTGTAATCTTGTATGACCACGCTGGACCCACCCAATTCTTAATGTTTTAATTGGTCTCCACTTCCAAATTTGTGTTACTTTGTTTTGTAATCTTAATACTACCACGCTAGATCCCCCTTAGATTGTTATATAGTGGTATTAAAAACTTAAAAGTTAGGAGAAGTAATTTTAAAAACATTTTTTCGCACTTTGCATTGCTCAGCTGTAATTTAATGTACTCATTTTTATGTTTTTAGGTTTTTACTTTTAAGTTTTTAATGTTTTTGAAATCGAAAATTTTGAAATATCAAATTGTTTGTAAAAAATTTTTCTTTGTTTTATGGATTTATTTTTATTGAATAATAAGAAAATAATGAAGTATGTGACATAAACAAGGCAATAAACACTCCGCGCGAAGCGCGGAAAATTTTTTTAGCCCTTTTATAACGTTTAGAATTTGGACCCCCCCTTTCGGAAATTTTGTTCAGGGTTGGACCCCCCTTTCCGAAATCCTGGCTACGCCCATGTATGTATGTATACTATAGAAAGTGACCGCTAAGCGAAGCGGAAAAAATTTTTGGATTTTTGAGGGTCAATTGTTGCACTAAAATTATTTTATAGTTTGGCGCCGAGCGATTAGCGAGGCGCTAGAAAATTTTGAATTTTTAGCCTCTTAAAACCCCCAAATTTTACTATCTGGCGACGATTTTGGGGGGGGACCGCCCCCCCCGCCCAACCACTCCTTATTTTCCCCTGTCCGATATTTGGGGGGGATGAAGCGGCCGCCCCCCCCCGCCCCCCTGGGTACGTCCTTGCTCCCAACCCAGCCAACCCAACCCAACCCAGCCCACCTATGCTATATACTATACCTAAAACTAACAACAAAACGGTTTTTTGCAAAAATATCAAAAACGTGTAGATACTTAATAAACGGGTGTTTAATTATCTCTTATCCATCTATCTTAATTCAAAGTATATAGTGCAGGCGAAGTCAAACTTTTGGTCTCCCAAAAGAGAGCAATCGAAGCGATGCACTCGAAGAAAGCGGCTACTTTCATTCAACTTTAATTTGATACAAATGATTGTTAAACATTGTGCAGTATTTGCTGAGATATTGCGTTTCTCGTGCAAAAAACACTCGATTTTTTCGCTAAAAATACGAGGTGACGGCAAAAATGTTGGACAAACTTCATCAAATCACTGCCGTCGTTTGGTGTTTTTAACGAAAAAAATTAAAGGTTTTTTATACGAGAAACTCAATATCTTGTCAAAGGGCAAAATACTTACCAATTTTAACAATCAAGGTATCAAATTAAAGTAGAAAGTAGCCGCTTTCTTTAAGTGTATAATATTTTGTAACTTAAATCGTTATACCGACCCATCATTAAGCAAACTTTTACGTAAAGGATTGTCAAAAAACGCCATTTTTGGGGAGTCATCACTCCTGAACCACTGGAGATATTTTGTTGAAAACATTTTTGTGGGTTATTGGGGGCAGGGCATAGGTGGGAAGCTTCCTAGATTTGAGGGGGTATACCCGACCCCCGAAATTTGAGGACTGGAGGGGACTGCCCAAAAAATTTGCCCCCAAAAAATGCTGATAAAATGGTAAAAAAGTAAAAATAGAAAGTTAAAAAATAAGACTTGTGAACAATTCTTAATTATGTTAACTTTACTATAATGATATTTTATACGTTTTATTATTAAAGGTATACAAAACTCGTTCATATTTCAAATCCAGACGAATTTGAAGGTGTTTTTGCTCAACTACACGAATTTGTTCGAGAATGCAATGGGGAACAAATAAGAAACATACCTGACTTATGTAATCTTTTCAGGAATTCTTATTATTTTATCGGTCTCAACGCATTGAATTCAACCCAAAAAGGGTGCCTAAGCCAAAAAAGTTCTGGAGTCTGGCAAAAACACCTTCAAATTCGTCTGGATTTGAATAAACAGAGTTTTGTATACCTTTAATAATAAAACGTATAAAATATCATTATAGTAAAGTTAACATCATTAAGAATTGTTCACAAGTCTTATTTTTTAACTTTCTATTTTTTTACTTTTTTACCATTTTATCAGCATTTTGAGATTTTTTTGGGCGGGGTCCCTGCCCAGTCCTAGAACTCGGGGTCAGTACCCCTCAAATCTAGGAAGCTTCCCCACTATGCCCTGCCCAATAACCCACAAAAATGTTTAAAACAAAATATCTCCATGGTTCAGGAGTGATGACTCTGGCATTTTTTGACAATTCCTTACGTAAAAGTTTGCTTAATAATGGGTAGTTATAACAATTTAAGTTACAAAATATTATACACTTTAAAGAAAGCGGCTACTTTCTTCTTTAATTTGATACCTTGATTGTTAAAATTGGTGAGTATTGCCCTTTGAGCGAGATATTGAGTTTCTCGTATAAAAAACCTTAGTTTTTTCATTAAAAAACCAAACGACGGCAGTAATTTGATGAAGTTTGTGCAACATTTTTGCCGTCACCCTATTTTTGACGAAAAAATCGAGAAATGCTTTTGCACGAGAAACGCAATACTCTCAGCAAATACTGCACAATGTTTAACAATCATTTGTATCAAATTAAAGTTGAATGAAAGTAGCCGCTTTCTTCGAGTGCGTCGTTTCAATTGTTCTCTTTCAAAATACCAAAAAATTGAGCTTCGCCTGCACTATACTTTGAATTAAGATAGATGGATAAGAGATAATTAAACACCCGTTTATTAAGTATCTACTCGTTTAATATTTTTGCAAAAAATTATTTTTGTTAGTTTTAGGGTATGGTGTGTGGCATAGGTGGGCTGGTTAGGTCGGCTAACTGAGGCTGAGGCAAGAGAACCTCCGGGGGGGCGGGGGGGGGGCCGCTTCGTGGTGCGGGACGGGAGAGTGAGTGGGCGGGGGCGGTCCCCCCCGTGGTCGCCGGGTTGGGGGTTTTGAGGGCTAAAAATTGGGAATTTTCTGTAAATCGCTCGGCGCGATTTGTCAATTTTCATGCAAACAATTGACCCTCAAAAATCCAAAAATTTTTCCGCTTTTTGGCGTCACTTCTATAGTATACATACATACATGGGCGTACAGAATTCAGAAAGATCTGCCTGAACGAACGAAAGCGGGGTTGCAAATTCTAAACGTTATAAAAGGGCTCAAATTTTCCGCGCTTCGCGCGGAGTGTTTATTGTTGTTATGTCCACATACTCATTATTTTCTTATTATTCAAAAAAATAAAAATAAAACCATAAAACAAAGAAATTTTTTCTACAAACAATTTGAGATATTTCGAAATTTTCGATTTCAAAAACATTAAAAACTTAAAAGTAAAACCTAAAAAACATGAAAAATGCATACATTAATTTACAGCTGAGCAATGCAAAGTGCGAAAATATTTTTAAAATTACTTCTGCCTAGTTTTAGTTTTTAATCATATATAACAATTAAGGGGGATCTAGCGTGGGTCCTAAGATTACAAAACAAAGTAACACAAATTTGGAAGTGGAGAGCCAAATTAAACATTAAGAATTGGGTGGGTCCCCACGTGGTAATACAAGATTACAAACAAAGTAACACAAATTAGGAAGTGGAAAACTGTATAATCAATCGAGCGTGACGGAGAGCGAAGCGCAAAAAATTTTTAAAATGGGTGTAAACCTCAATTTTTACCATGAGCAAGGAGTTAACCCCCAAATTTTCCCTTTTCGACCTAAAGGAGTCTTAGAGACCCCTTGAGCCCCCCTGGCTACGCCCATGCATACATACATATATCTCGCTATTTATCTTGCCTAATGAGCAATACTCG